>JAJMJA010000021.1:0-247455 GCA_030568835.1 Kodamaea hsintzibuensis (nom. inval.)
TTTCAACAGATCCATCAGCATTTGTCGTGGTAAAAGTAGTCGTGTACTGAGTCAACGTTGGTGCATTAGGGAACAACGATGTTGTTGTGTAAAGCAGCCCAGTAGAATCAGTGGTAACGTCAACAATACCAGAATCAGTCTCAACAGATCCATCTGCATTCGTAGTGGTAAAAGTAGTCGTGTACTGAGTCAAAGTAGGAGGTACAACTGTAGTTGTAGGTGCCAATGGTGGGGGACTGCACTTTTGGCAAACGCTAGGTACTGAATTTGGCACAGGTCCTGAGTATTGGACACCTCCATTTGTGTATGGTCCTACTCCTCCTCCGTAGCTTGCAGTAACAACACTAAACAATGTAGGGTCGTAACCAGTACCAATATTAATATTAATAGTATTAGCATTGCGAACAAGTTGCAAAATACCTGTTGCAGGATTGTAATTGAAGTATGGGGAGGTAAGAGAATTTCTAAGTCCAAGCAAGTTTCCATTACCAAAACCCGATACAGTATACGCCTGTGCAAGACCACCAGTAGCAAAACTTATGGATGCGCTGGGGTTTGTCAAGTACAACTTTTGAACAGTCGAGATTGCGTACTGTGGGTTTTGAATGTATACAGAAGACGCTCCGTCAACTGTTATACAACCACGTCCCAGGATTGGCGTTGATTGCTGGTATGCATGATTATAAAAACATATATTACCATTATTGGTGATGGCAGTCAGACCTGAGCCAAGTATGGTGTACCCTGGGTATCTTTGACCAACGTAGTAAGTGATACTACCTTCATTGTCGAATGTTTGTGGTCTGAGATGCATTGTAGCTCCTCCCGCGCTTGCACCACCATCATAAGCAAAGTAAATTTCACCCATGTTTAAAAAGTTGTTTGAATGCCAATCATAAGTTGGGGCACTTTTACCCTGGATTTGGTTCACAACGATAAGACCGCTATTTGTAAGATCACCAGAAGTACTTGGAACACTACATGTCACCCCAGCCTGAAGAATAGACTGAACATAGAGCGCTGCATTAGTTTGAACAGTGAGTGCTCTGCTAAAGACAACTCCAGTTTCATTTAAAATCGACCAGAAAGCTCCAGAATTAATAGTTGTGTCACCAGTTGGTACGTTGTAAGGGCCAACATTGACAGTATTTTGGGTTATCACGATAGCCTGTGTAATACTGGCCAATGAGGCAATTACGTATGATTTTAGCCAAATCATCGCTTAGGTGTAGAAGAGACAAAGGAAGATTATACTGTTTATATATAAATTTAGGGGTTCTCATAATATTGATGACAAAACGCTGCAATTCAATACTATGCTTCAGGCATTGCATACTTACGATTATTTGGATGCAAATTGAGAAGTGTTGCACTAATTTTAGTCTAAAAAATAAAAACAATCTCCACTTTTCCGGTTTTGTAGCACTTCTGCACATGCACCCTCACATTTTTTATTTAGTGGAACTGAATAGTTAGCTAACAGTCTTAAAGAACTATCAATTTACTTTTTAAGTAGCCAACGTACTGAACCAAGTGTGATATAAACTTTTGTGACAATCTATATTCTCCTGCGGAAAGTGCATGAAAGTTTCTAAGCTGAATAACGTGAGAGCTGTTGGTACAAATCATTCCCATTCAAATTCTCTATTTGCTGGAACTTGAATAATAGACCTCTCATTTGAAAGAACTATATTTGCTACTTTATTTGGCAAATTCGATTCTCCAAATGTAGTTTTAGGTAGGTGATTCAGTTAACACTAAGACTCCTCGCTCAAACCCTTTTGATTAGAGTAAATGTATTGCTTACTTTATTTGATATATTTCGAGAAATCAAACAATTAGAGAAAGCTTGGTTATCTTTTCAAGTCAGGCCTCTTAGATTACTTACCAATAGTGAATGGTTTTTTCAACATCCAATAATTTAGCGACCATCCCGACACGTTCATCTATTGTATTAAGGCGGGACTTGTTTTATTGCTTGTATTTTACTAGCGTTATAGCTTGTGCTTTGGCTGTAGACGCAAGAATTACACTCCAGTCTCATCTGTATTCTGGGCAAAACATAATCGAGCCGTCCTCAGAATTGAAAATTGGATACAAAACTAAAACATTTGATTAATTAGGGATAGTCTCCTGTCCTCATTTTGTATCCACAATCGTAAAATGGTAGCTCCTATATATAATCTACTTTCTCATACTTCCCATGGAATAACAAATTCTTACTATTCCAAAGAAACTTAGTATTCAAGTATGAACTTAACTCTAACAGTTGTTAGATAGTTGTATTGCAGGTACATCCACCTCCCAAGTGAATCACAACAACCGTTTTCAAAGCTCGAGAAACTTATAAAAGGGAAAAGGAGTACAAAGAGGCTCATGAGATGCTGCGTGACAAGAGTGAAGATACTCACATCATTCACCATTGTTATAATATTTTTGAACTGTTCGCAACCAACGGAAAATGAAAAGGAAGAAATACAGCTGATCAGAGAGCGGAACCAAAAGAATAAGAACAATCCGAAGTTAGATGTTTGTATTATAAAATCGGAAGCAAAACTGAGGACTTTATTTGAATTAACGAATTCTGGATTATAGTGTGCTTTAGATTTTGCTTTATTAAGCATATTTTAAAGCTAGAAATATTAAATAATCAAAGCTTACTGGTGCCTCATATTCACAAGAGAGATCTATTCAAGGGTCTGGTAGTGAATTTCAAATGATAATCATACTGGGAAGTTAACTGATTCCTTTATAATCATTTGTGTTAATGCGTTTACGGGTTTCACTCTAACCATTTCGTCATGTCAATGTAGCGTATTCCAGAATTTCCCAATACAGTTGTGCAGATTTTCCAATTACAATAGAAATAAAAAAATAAATTAACTACACTTTTCTTTTATGGAATGGCTGCAACCACATCTTTATTTGATGTTCAGCCTTTCGTTCACGTCTTCTAACCTTACACTCGTATCTTAAAGTATGCTCTTTGGGATACATTCCAAGTCGGCGAACCATCCTCTATTGGTATAAACAACATTCAAGATCGGTAGTCAAAATTATGTTTATATTCAATTCACTTAATCTAACTTTGCAAGGAAGCACAATCACTGGAATACACACTCCTGTATTCAACGCAATCGGTTGAAAAGGCAAAGTGCTAACTTTTCCTAAATCTTTTGGATTAGAAACAAATCCTTAAGTCATTTCTCCTAGACCCAGAACTGGCGAAGACTGATTTGGACAACTATAGAAATTTTGAGATGGATGAATTTTCAAGAGTAGTTGTAACAGTTAATCTACACTGAACTTTTTGAGCAGCCTTTGAGATTTATAATACTTTGTCTTCTCTGTTGTTGGTTCCCTGAAAGGTGTATATTCACTGGATTCAATCTGATTCAAACATCATTGGGACATTCTAAATAAACCAAAGGAATGTGAAATATAGTTTATCGAAATGATTTCCTACCATTAAGCTTTACTACGTCCATGTACAAGATAGATTCAGATAATAATTGTTTACTATTAAAATGTTTCATTCAAAACCCCTACGTTTTCTTCGCAATATTCTGCAAGGGATGTAGTTTGAGATGTCAAACGAAGAGGCTTAGACACCGCTTCTCTGAGAGCATAAAACTTGAGATGTGAATACTTGGAAGAGGCTTAGCCATAGGTTGGACTCCAGCGCAACTGTTGAAGCTGAGTTGAAAAAAATATTTAAAGAATGGCTGCAAAACTGTGAAGAGTAACTGATTTATTAAGTCTAAGCAACTGTGATTTTTTTAATCAAAAGGTGTAAAAACACCTGGTCTGACAAAGTGATTGCATTCAAGAATTTTTAAAGGTTGAAAGGTTGAGAAAGTTTACTCCGGTGTAAGTGCTAATTGTTGAACTGCTGTGCTACCTTAGTAGATTATAACTTTCCTCTGAAGTTTCCTATCTTCCAAACGTAAATGATATGCAGCTGCACGCAAAAACTAAAGCATCTGCAGTTTTAATTTGCAAGGTCCCCAAAAATAGTTTGGCTGCAACTTGAAATGCGCACATGAAGGATAATGTTTCAAATTCCATTTTTAAACTGCCATGACTTTGACATTCATGACCATGATCTACCTATTTCTTGGTAGTATCACTTAAGTTCTGCCAATAATGCCTGCTTTCAAAGCCCTGCTACAACCCCAATAACTTACAATTTCAACAATTATTGAGGGGTGAATCTGATTTCTGCTCTAGGAGATTAAACATTTGATATCTCAGCCCTCAGAAAATTTGTCATACTGATTCAAGCTAAATCTCACCCAGTATTCAGCCATTAAAGGTACTTGCTTATGATTAGGTAGGATGAGTAGACCCTTCACTTCATTTCACAAGAAATGGAAAACTCTTGGCGTAGTGGAGCCAATTATTAATGGCTGTTGGTCTATTCAGAACATTAAGTAAATTGTAGAGGTAAATTGTCTTATTTTCATCTCAACTTGAAAAATCTAAACTTATTAGGATTCAAAGTATTAAAACTCAGTTGTTAATCAACGTTCCTTGAACACTAAAAATATTGCATACTGGAAAAGCTAATACCAGGAAGTTTCTTGGAATTTTCATAACAGCACTTAGGTGAACCAGTATTAAAAAACGAAACATGAAATATAGATTGTACAAAAAGTTGACTATTGATTTGTGAAATTAGATCCATTCGTGAATATTTTTTCAGTTACATTTACACAGCGTTCTTCCAAAAAGTTACTGATATTTTCTTAGGTCTAATATTGCCTGACTTTAACCTGAAGCTAGGTGAAATACTAAAATTCATATTAAGTATATTTGGATTTATAGAGTATCTCTTTCAATTAACAATTTGCAGTTCACGGTCCAATTCAACTTCTGATTTTGAAAGTTAAAGGTGGCCGAGTTCATCATTGGGCATAAGTCATTCAACAACTCGTGGGCAAATATGTGCTTTCAAAATTACCTTATATCAAAACCAATGCAATTCAGGGAGGATAGACTTGATTATATTTTTAACTGGGTAATAATTATCGAAAGTTTAACTTGAATAGATCTTTCGCCGGTCATCATCTTAACAATAGATCTCAGAAAGAAACTAAAGCCTAGTTCTATTTTTTCATTATGGTGATACAAAAAGTGATTATAATTGTCCGATATTTCCTTATTCGTCCACAGGGCCCCTCACTTCTCTTTGACTTGAGTTCTTGCAGTTGAATCAAAATATTAAATTCTAAACATTTCAACACCGAAGCTGCCATAGTATAGTTTTAACCCTCCTGATTGTAATCCAAGCTGCTTCCCAATTGACATACTTCTCACAATGTGGTGATTCTCATATACTGCTCCTGCTCAAAAAATCGTGCAACAAAAGTATTTGACGCTTCTACGACACTCGCTTTTTATTGTTCAACTTTAAAAAGGGGCTTTCAAAGATCCTAATGGGGTTGACTTATGATTAGATTTAGATTGGAGGTGGATTGCTTACACTACAAGTTGTTGAACAAAAAAAACATGTAGCACGAACATACTGGAGGTACTCCTATCGCGTATTTGAGCCACATCAGTTTTGCTAGGCTCTATAACGAGAGGGGGTGGAATTTGTAAACCAGGGGAAACAACAAAAACAGTTGTATTTTTCATGATTTGTGAAGCCGAAGCTTTGTTTTATCTTTACTAATAAAACATCCTTCTCCTGTCTATTTTGTTTTAAACTGGCTACCTGTAATGCAATATCAAGATGATTGAGAATAATGAAAATATGACAACTGGGAGTAATTTCTGGGCACTATTAAAATAATTGTAGTCTCTATTGAATGGTTATGACCATAAGTCGACTCATTCATTGGGGCGGATATTTCGTGATCGGTTATTTTTTAGTGAATTCGCAAAGCGACTTCATTATTATGTTAGCCTTCTTAAAAGCTGGAGTGAGCCGAAAGCTCAACCGATCAATGTATCTCAAAGTTTTGCACCAGTCAGGTTCAAATACCGTAGATTAAATTAAAGGAATTTAGGTTTTCAATCTTCACGATTTATGCTACACATAATACGGAAGGTTGACTTAATTGTATTTATGACCTTGTGGGTTTGCTTAGAAGTATTTTTAGTTTAACGTGAGATTAATGTACAATTAGAGTTTTCAATACTTTGCTTCCTTATGCGTTTGATGAGAATGTTCAAAAAGCTTGTCGATATAAGTTTGGTTACTCTTTGGCATCCAACAATCTCAATTGCAAATTTTGATTGCATGTGTAGCTTCCTAGGTACTAATGTGCTGCTGCTTTCAAGGGTCTAAAAACTTTCGAAGCTCAATGTTTTCAGCATTCTTTTCAAAATGAATATCTTTCAAGCAATGCATCAGTCTTGGTTTCACCCTTAGTGAAAATAGCACCAGAATACTTTGTAACATCAAGATAGTTTTCAGTGATTGTTTTTTTTATTAAGATTATTGGTTAGGCTGTTTAAAGCGGTTCTCTCAATCCACTGTTGCTTGGGTACTGTTTTACACTCCCTGAAGAAGTAATTGACAAAGGCATCAATTAGACGGTTTCTTATACATGAACACAGTTATGGGTACCTGTTCCATAGTCATTTATGCTTTAAGTCAGAGAGCTGGGCAACTATAAATCAATTGATTTGATTCAAGTTCAAAGAAATCAACAGCAGACAGTAAAAGTGTCCATATTCGTTGATGATTCAATATACTTTGTATTGTAAATAGAAGTTAATCATAATCCCAAAGCTAATAATCAGTCTAAACTCTACACCATTAAAAAGACAGATCCTCTAACCCCACAATTTACTACCCATCTTCTTTGAAGTGTAAACTTTAAGATCATCTTCATAAAACAAATAACAAGCACAACAGAACATACCACTCTTTTGGATCTCATCTACAACATCTAACTAACCTCCACTCTGCTTACTCCGATACCCCACGGAGTTCTAAGTATCCTGCACATACTCGTAACGATTACCAAAAAAAACGATCATTACGAAAGTAATTAACCAAGGCATGACAATGAATAACGATAGCACGGAGCGGAGTGTAAAGATAGAACATCTGATCCACCCTACGGAAAGTAATGGTCATCTGAATGGTAAAGTACCAATTAAGTTCGACCTTCCTTTTGGAGATGGATCTAACAAAATCTTTGGAATAGAAAACTTTGGTAATACATGTTATTGTAATTCTATACTACAATGTCTATTTTATTCAGAGCAGTTTCGTATGAATGTGTTGGCCCACAATCAAACCTCTCACGAACGAAGGGTCGTCCAAGCAGGAACTAAAGTACATGGGTTCACACTGAAATATGAACAGTTGGTTACCAAAAAGTTCAAGGAACAGAATATAAAAGCCCCTGCCAACAACCCAGGTAACTTCAACAATGCTTATGGAAATACCAACAACTCTTTCTATACCTCAGAACAGAATGAACCTGAAGATAAACCAAAGGCAAGAAAGGGTTCGTTGTTTGGATTAAAGTTCAACTCGTCAAACAACCCAGTAGCATCTGCGCCACTGACTTCTACCCATGACAAAAAATATGATACGTATGTTCTACCTGCTAAGGATTCAGAATCTTTGTCTCTCAATCAAAGAATCAAAATCAGCAAATCACCCGACTTTCAGAAATTGAATGTTTTGGTAACAAGGCCAACCCCTATGACGGACAGTCTGCAAAATAAGCTCAATTATTCTCAAAGCTCATCAATGTTATTGGGAGATCAACCCCAGAAGGAGCAAAATAATGAAGAAGGGACAATCGGCACTACTTCAAGCGCAATTATTGTGGGTATTCCCAACCCTGAAACATTCTTGAATATACCCATTAATCCATTCAACCTCAACCCAAGTGCCGACCAAAGGAAAAGATCCGCATTAATAAATGGACCAATAATCACATTAGATACATTCTTGACAGAGGAACCAGCAGATCATTCTGCAATGTTATACGCATTAAAAGATATGTTTGAATCTATGGTAGAGAACCAATCTATGATTGGAGTAGTTTCTCCAATCTATTTTATAAACAAATTAAAAGAAAAGAACTACTTGTTCAGACAAAATAACATGCACCAGGACGCACACGAGTTTTTCAACTATCTTATAAACGAAATAATTGAAGGCTTGACCAAAGAACAACAAGCACTTCAAAAAGATACTGCTAAAACTAACTGGTGCAATGAACTCTTCCAAGGAGTAATTACAAACGAAACAAAGTGTTTACTGTGTGAAACAGTGACCTCTGTGCATGAGTACTTCTTGGATTTATCAATCGATATTCCGCCAGGAGAAACGTCGTACTCTCTCAGTTACTCCTTGAACAACTTCTCGAGGCTGGAAATATTAACAAACCAAAACAAGTTTTACTGTAATACATGTTCATCATTGCAGGAAGCAGTCAAAACAATCAAATTGGCCAAGTTACCTGAAATATTGGTGATAAACTTGAAGAGATTCAAGTACGATGAGAAGGTGGATAAAATGGTCAAATTGTTTGACTCCATATCCTATCCTTTAAAGTTGAGATTATTCAACACAACTGATCAAGTTTCAGAAAGCGAATCAGAGGAAGAAGACGACCACGACTTTTGTCTTTATGAGTTGTATGCTTTAGTGATTCACATTGGAGGTGGACCAATGCATGGACATTATGTAGCGTTGTGCAAAATCAAGAGTGGACTTTGGTTACTTTTCGACGATGAAACTGTTGAATTGGTGGACGATTCTTATGTTTTGAAGTTCTTTGGAGATGGTCCAGGTTTAGCCAGTGCCTATATATTGTTTTTCCAGAAAGTGAAAGACCAGCAAGAGGAGGAACCTATTAATTTTGGGTACGACTTGAATGACGTTTACAATGGTCATGAATGTACTGTAAAGGTTGATTCGACAGAGTCTCTTAAGAAGGAGGAGAAGATAGATTCTGATGTACATGTATCCGACCAAGCGTCATCTGCAGCGTCTGGGTCTGGATCTTCTAGTTCCGCACCTAAGCCACTGGTGACAACTGACTCGCTGACCATCACACCATCAATCAATACAGTGAATACTGGTGTTTCGACGCCAGTGAAAGCAGCCTTTACAAACACAACAAACGAGGTTAACCGCAAGAGTAGCATTTTCAAGAAGAACTTTATGTTTGACAAGGAGAAAACAGAAAAGAAAACATGGTTGAAGAGGAAAGATAGTAAACTAGATGCTGATACTGTGTCTACTCCTGTGTCTAAAGTAGAGTCGCCACTGAAGGCACCAGTAGGGGCTGAGTCTGAAGGAAACTTGGAACGTAGAAAGAGTATATTTGGATTCAAGAGAAGGAATTAAGAGCACATAATGAAACAGAAAATGACATTCAGTGACAATTGAATATAATATGGAGGGAGTTTGAGCAAATGATAAGCTTAGTACATAGAAAATAGAAGTCAATAAAGATACCAACGATAGTCAATTTGTAAAGTATTGTTCAATTTCGGGTTTATTGATACCCACCGAAAGGGTCGATATACGACGTATCTTGAACCCTGTGATAAAGTTACCTCGGCATGCATCCTCTCCTATTGTTGACCCCAGAACTAAGAATTTTTAATGTGATATGGGATATGTACATTTCCGACCCATTGGAACACCCACATTCCAACTTTACTATCAGCCATGATTATTGTCTCAGCCACTGTTAATAGGTACTTTTCAAGAGTAATGATTTAGATTACAAATTATCTATGTTATAGTGTATGATTCTTAAGAGTTATCCGATGAGTTTTCACACGTCATAAACGAATAGCACTCAAAAATCATCGCAGTATCTCAATTGGCTGCTACAGACTCAGCCGAGAACCATACAAATGCCAATTGGCTACTTAGATATCACACAATACTTGCTTGCCGCGATATGCCCCGCTTAAGCGAACAGTTTGTCATAGTGGTGGTAAGAGGGAAAAATCACGTCATAACAACCTAAAATCAAAAAAGGCTAGACCTTGAAGCAATCTGAATGACACAGAACACAAGCCCTCATATATCCATATGTTAAGTACCATTATCTACTATACTCATCTACTTTACTCACCAAGACCCTTGAATGACCATAGGCTCAATAGGGCCAGCACTCAACACTAAGAGGCTTACTCCAAAGGTCTTTTAATGACCAAAGCCACTCTAGAACCAACTGGCTGCAAATTATTTTCCATAAAACTAAATTACTCGAGCAATATAACTACCCATATAAAGCTCAACCAATTCCGGAAGGCAAATGAACAATGGAAAATCGTTAATTTATGACCACTATTATCAACTAAAGCCCCTACAGGCTATGCTAATATGTCAACTATGTACCCCGGATTTTCAAGCCTTGTGACCAAGCACGTGTGAAATCAACTGCTCACACGTGACAATTCGTAATCAGCATTACTAAGTTAGTCATCGCCATAGAAGAAAAAGAAACTCGGATGCAAAACTTTCGCTAGTATAAAAGTGAATAAAATCCATACAAACTGAATCCACAGTTTCATTAGTTGATCCTTTCTTCTTTCTTGATTTGTAATTGAAGTACCACACTTGCTGTTGAATCCACAGTTAAAGCTGATCATATATAAGACGCATAGATCCTACCCCTGTTGAAAAAGGTTAAACTTACTTAATTGAAAGAATCAGATCACAATGACTACTACTACTTATTCTCCAACTTTGAAGACCACTGCTACTTCCAAGTTATTGACTTTGGCCGCAGGTTGTTTCTGGGGTGTCGAAAGGGTATTCAAGAAGCAATTTGGAACCAAGGGTATCGTTGATATCAAGGTTGGATATGCTAACGGAAGACCAACTGTTCGTAACGTTTCCTACGAACTGGTTTGTTCCCAAGAAACCGATTTTGTTGAGTCTGTTCAAATTTCATACGAACCTCTGCAAGTTGCAGCCAGAGACTTGATTGACATTTTCTTTAGAATGCATGATCCAACCACAGTCAACTCGCAAGGTCCTGACCGTGGTACCCAATACAGATCCGCCATCTTGTTACACTCTGATGACGACTTGGCTGTTGCTGACAGGGTAAGAGAAGAGTCCCAACAAGCATGGTACCCAAACCACAGAATCGTGACGATCGTGGAACCAATCAAAATCTGGCACGATGCTGAAGACTACCACCAAGAGTACTTGGAAAAGAACCCTGGTGGATACGAATGCCCTTCACACTTTATCAGAACCAAGCCAAAGGTATAAGGTTTTCAAAATAAAAAAATCGACTTTGGAATAATACTAATCAAAAAGTGGTCTGCAATTTTTACCCACAGCCAGTCCAAGTCACACTCATTTGCATCTTGAATTTGAAATTCAACACATCATACAAACAGTTCAACACTTGTATGCTTCTAGAAACAGAAAAGTACTTTACTTCTTAATATTTATCTTTGGGTTTATATGTTTAATCTACATACATTTACATTTTAATTAGTAGTTTAACAAACGGGGTTAAGTTTCAGCATGAACGGTGTCAATTTACCGAAAACTCACTGATGAAGTTACAGATAGGGTGTGGGTATCCACAGTCTAAGTCTGTACAATAGATTATGCAATTGATTGTGCAATTGATTGTTCGAGTACTAATGAGATTACAAATGGATATAAATGAAAATAACTCTCGGAATTTATGGCTCGAGAGTTGATGCTGGGAAGAGTGGAAAGGAAATTCAACATGTGTACGGCTCAAGAGAAGGAATGTAATGCCACAGTCTTTGCCGATCAAAACATTATTTAAACGACAAGCGGACATAATACCATAACTAGGCATTTCACAATAATAATATATCATATGCACTTGAGAGTAATGTATGCTTTGTAAACCATGTCAGGATCATCAGGAACACAGTTTATAATTGATATAAAAGTTTGTAATTTTCAGTATTTTGGCTGAAAAATTATAAAAAATCGATACTTCAGATATTTTAGATAAATGTAATTGACTCGATTGAAGAATAGTTTATCTTGTAGTGTTTATAGTTTGGTATTTACAGTTAAGTGAATCAAGAATTAGGTGACTCTTGTACTATTTCAATGTTGTTCTATACAATTTTTGTTAAGTTTCTAAAAGCATCTTAATGTTAGACTACGGCTGCAATTGATCTACGAGCCCTGAGTAGAAAGTCAAAATTATTCCTTCTACCTATGTAATATCACCCCCATCTCACTTCATATCACCTAGTCTATCCCAATTGCCTAATAATTTTACTCAACTACCTCATTCTTTAAATCATAATCTACGTCACAATCTACGTCACAATCCAACATCTAAAGATAATTCGCATTCTTTCAAGATGATAAAAAAAATCCACACACGCGTCAGTTAATCCATCATCAAATGTCTTTATGGGTAGACAAGTATAGACCTAAGTCATTAGGCAAGTTATCGTATCATGATTCCATAACGCAGAATCTACAAGCATTAGCCAAGTCGGGTGATTTCCCTCATTTGCTCATCTATGGCCCCAGTGGTGCAGGGAAGAAGACTCGAGTGTATGCTACATTACATGAGATCTTTGGACCTCTGGTTGAGAAGTTAAAGATTGATGTTAAGACATTCACTACACTGAGTAACAGAAAGTTAGAATTCAATGTATTAAGTTCTCCATACCATTTGGAAATTACTCCTTCAGATATGGGAAATAATGATAGAGTTGTGATTCAAGATTTGTTGAAGGACGTTGCACTGGTGGAGCAAGTGGACTTTTCCAACAGCAATGGAACTAAAGCAGCAAAACACAGATTCAAGATTGTGATTATCAATGAAGCAGATTCATTGAGTAGAGATGCTCAAGCTGCGTTGAGAAGAACTATGGAAAAGTACTCTACAAATATCAGATTGATTTTAATTTCCAACTCCATATCAAACATTATTCCTCCAATCAAGTCAAGAACCTTATTGGTAAGAATCCCCAGTCCAACAAACACAGAAATTGCTCAAATTTTACACACTGTTGCAAGCAAAGAAGACGTCAAGTTCAATAATAAAGATGAAGATGTAGTATTGAAATATTTACTGGGAGTTGCCGACCAATCAAACAGAAACTTGAGAAGAGCATTGTTGAGTTTCGAAACATTGACCATTCAAAATGAGACAATCAACGTGGAAGCTCCTCTCAACACTTTACTTGTCGACTGGGAAGTTATAATAAAGAATTTGGCTGCAAGTATTACCAGAGAAAGGAGTGTAAGTGCATTGGCCAAGATCAGAGGTGTACTTTACGAATTACTTTCACATTGTATCCCAGCCAGAACAATCCTTAAAACATTATTGTTTGCACTCATTGAACATTATCAAAAGGACACAAATTTAGTTGCGGAGTTGGTGGACTTGGCTTCTCAGTTTGATGAGAGATTGAGTTTGGGGCAAAAGAGTATTTTTCATTTGGAAGGATTTGTGGCGAAATCAATGGTGGCAATAGAGAGTAAATAAATGAAGGAGTAAATGATTTTTTGAACAGTAGGTTAACCAATGGTGAACTCTCACAGATGAACTATAGGTGAAACACAGATGAACTCTCACAAGTGAACGCTCTCAGATCCACAGGTGAAACACAAATGAACCTACTTGTTTACATGAATCTTAAATAAATATTAATCCTGTTAATATATGTAGTGAATAATAAATGTAACTAGTAACAGATGTACATTAATAGACTACAACAAACACAAACTCTTCACTTTTAAATTCACTATTATTTGTCACTTTTACAATTGATATACCCATTTTATAACTCATACAGTTCAGTAAAACTAGTCAATAAAACCAGTCCCATTATAGAGTAGAATACACATTAATGTTGAACCTTATTATCTGAGCTCTTCACATCGCCATTTCCATGAACTCCAGTTGGTGAGATTTCATCATAAGTAGGTGGAGCATCGGAACGGCCTGCAACTGGTGCAGCATGATGAGAGGATCCACCTGCAGATCCACCTGAAGCACCAACTTGTGCAGCTCCATATTGTTTACTGGAGTCCTGCACCTGGTTCACTTGAGACCTTGGGTCCTCATTAAGTTGCCTCTCCTCATCATCAGGTAACCTAACAAACCCAACTCCACCAGTTCTAGAAAGCTCTTCAGGATATCCATAAAGCAAATACCATAAACTAAACAAAGCTCCTGGAAGATGCCCTAATATAGTCAACAAGACAGAAATGAAAAACTCCCAATTCAAAAAGTCACAGTCCTTCAAAATTAAGACGGTTAAAGGTGGGAAAACAAAACTAATCACAACCAACACAACCTTAGCTGCCCCGGATGGAAGCGAACGTTCTCTAGGGCCACTGGCCTCTCTAGTTTCTCTAGTTTCCTCTGGCATTATCAGTCTGTAAAAAAAAACGTTATACAATTATTTAAAACATTTCCAATCTTCTGATTTCGCCCCCCTTATACCCTCACATTGATATTCGGTGACTTTTTTTTAAATGCGCCCCCATCTAAAATTGCTTCCTATTTCTTTCATAGTATGGATTATATAAAGAAGACCATATGGGGTCCTGACCCTAAGGAGCAGGTATGTTGAGATTCTTATACTTTATAGTGGCGGTGGCGATTGACTTGATGGATTCTCAAAACGTATTCTTTGGGTTTCGTTGAGTATGATTATGGTGTATGGTGAGTGAATATATGATGAATTATAGGATTGTGATTGTTTAAAGATTATGATTATGACTATGATTATGACTATGACGATGAATATGTTTACCGATAAGTGGAATAAAGATTGATGTTATCTTTTGATTATTTCATTTGATTTACAGTTGATTCAATATTGATCTGGTGTGGATTCAAGTATTGAAGTGTATGAATTTGTTATCTATGTTGAATCCACAATCTTGAAATTTATCAAGAAGCAAGTTCCCTAGAAATTCACAACAATGGAGTTAAACTAGATCATCGATTTCTATCAACATCCTCCACACAACCATCCACACAACCATCCAACCACCCAATTCCTCCAACATAATACTAACATCTTCAAGAAACGAAAGATTGACCAACTACTCCGTAAAAACAAACGAGAATTAGACAGATCCTTAAACCAACTACAACCACTCAAGAAAAAGAGTGAGTCCCTCATTAAACAGGCAGTCAAACAAAAAGACTTGAAGTCTGCCAAAATCTATGCCAAAGAACTTATCAATATACGCAACCAATATAACAAGTTGCACTTGTCGAAAACAAGAGTGGACTCAATATCAATGGCCATCAATGAACAATGGCAACTTAATAAACTCACACAGTCATTGCAATTACTGACGGGGGTCATGAAAGATGTAAACCTGTTGATCCGCTTGGGTGCAGTGCTGCAAACAATGCAAGAATTGTCCAGAGAATTGACTAAAGCAGGAGTCATAGATGAAATGATGGAGGACATGATGGACTTGGAAATGGGTGACGAAGAATTCGAACTTGAGCTGGAGTCTCAAGACGAAATCAACAAGATTATAGAAAGCGTCACTGAAGATAAGTTCTCCAAGATCAATAATGACATTCCTACCTCGGAGCTTCCTGCGCAAGAGGAAGCACAACCAGAACCAGTACAGGAGGAAGAAGACGAATCTGCACTTGATGAAATGAGAGAAAGATTAAAGGCCTTGCAAGAATGATAATAAGAAATATCATATAGAATTAACCCTTAGAAACTAATGAAGTCAAGGGAATAATGATAATACACCATTCCAGTTTCTACCTTGACCTGTAATAACTTCTCAGCGATTTACGTACTGAGCAATGCCAACACTTCAAAAGTTGAGCTTCATTGTATGTCGATACTTACAATTGAATACGCTCGACTACATTTTAAATTTTATCAACTTCCATATTTATAGAATGGTTGCAAATTGAGCCAGATCCGTATTTTGAGTAATCTCCTTATTGAATCGATATACTATGTCCACTCACTAACGAACAGGAACTACTCTTCAGTTCTAAAGCAAACTTAAACCGATACAAACCAAAATACTAATTAAATAACCCGTAAATGTAGATGCTGAGTTACTCTCTGCGTCCACATAAATATAGTTTGAAATGTTCCCAAATCTTGTAGTGGTTCGATTGAGTAAACTAGGTTGCGAGGTGTTCAGAGATTTGTTAACTCTTCTCGATACATGAGAGTCTTCAAATGCATGAAGTTTTACTGGGAGGTCCTTACTAGTTTCAGACCATCCCAATTGTCTTACCTCTGATGTGAACAAGTTACTATTTTCCTCGTCAACACGAGAAACAAGCGGAGCCAAGATCGGCATCTGCAGTTGTGGCCTCAAGTACGTATCATTGCCAACGTTCTTCTGCCAAAACTTCCACTTACTTTTCTTATATTGGTCTTCATCAGAACCCAGATCGTCATCACTGGAAGAGTCATCGGTCGAGTCAAGTACTCCAGCAGGTTCAACATACTCTTCTTTATTTTTCTCACTCTTAGATTTAGACTTACTGAAAGGGACGCCTGCCAGTTTATGTGAAGACTGCTTAAATTTCTTCTTCTTGTTAGTATCCTGTCCCTCGTCGTCAGTGTCTGATGCTGAATAGTTCATTGGGTCACAATAATCACCCTCACATTCAGCTTCCTTTTGTCTGAGATCACGATGTTTTTGAGATTCTAGAAATAGACCAACTCCAATATGAAATGGTCCTTTAGTTGGCTTACTCTTTTCGTCCTTGTCCATTGGTTTGGAAGGAGGAACTCTTCCAGCTTGAAAAACAAATGAAGGCTCATTGGTTTCAGGAATGATCTCTAGTGGCTCATTTAACGTGTCTTCGTCTTTAGGCAATTCCACCAAGGAATTCTCTACAGTCTCGACATTCGACGTAGAAACAAGTTGTAAACTGTTCATGGTGTTGTTTGCATTAAAAGTGCGAAGGTCTTTGTCTTTGACATCGTCGTCCAATTTCCCAAGGAACCCAATATCGATAAAAATACCAGCATCACCATGGTACTTCTTAAATTGTTTCTTCTTGGACTTCTGCTTGTGTATTAATCCAGGAAGAGGACTGTATTCGTCATCGCTACAATCATCTTCAGAATCGTAAACATTCGCACTCTTTCTTCTCTTTCCTTGAAGAGTAACTGTGTTATTCTTATAGAGAATGGAAAGTGCTTCCGTATTTTGAGCGTTTACATCAACAAACTCAACCACTTTATTAAGGAATTGAAGGTCTCGAAAATCAGGAATTCCTTCTAATGCTTCAGGTTCTCCAGCAAGAATCTTACAGATATGCGCCAGAACAAGAAGTAACACTTGCGGTCTATTTGTGAATAACATAATAAGTATCTAATCGGATGATGATGGTTTGGATCAAAGCTTAAAATAATCTCGTTTACAAACCGAATCCAGTTTTTTTTTGCAGCCATTTTGGTCGTCACAAACAGAGGGGAACAGAAGAGATGATCAAAGGAAAGAAGCTTTTTGTGGGTATTTACTGAACGTTAACTCAACGATGTATCAGACTTGAAAACATAATCGATAATGAAGAGAGTGTTCGTAGATATATGTATTTCAGATGCATATTATTTACCCATTAATGAGACTTTACCAGGGTGACCGTAAGTGCAAAATGTAACTGCGTACCTCGAATTGAGACTTGACTTACTAATTAAAGTAAGCAAATTAGCTCTTTTTCGAATAAGTACCTCTAACAATTAGGCGCAAGTTGGGATTCACTTTTATTCATCAGTACGCCTCACCTAAGATCATGCAACACTTATTGATCTTAGGTTTAGAGCTAGCAAGTAACTCTAAGATCTTAAAAGACTTAACTCTGTAGTTGCAAAATAATCAAGTCTTTTGGTTGCTAAGAATACAATAAGTAGTACCTTGCAACAATGTCAATGGTCGATAAATTTTAAATAGACCCCGAAGGCAAACAAGTCACAGGTTACAAGAGTTAAGAAGTCAGAACAAAACTATTCAGAAAGCACACTCAACAAGCTCACATAGAAGTAGTCCAACAATCTAGATAACCTCTAACAACAAACTACATAACAACCTACTATGTAAATTAATAGAATTTATTACAATATATATATATACTTTGACCAATTCACAAGATCGTCTAGTAATGCAAAGAAATGAAAGAGAACCCCAACCCAAATGATGTAGAAACTTTTCCAAGCACTTATTGTTTTGATATTAACTTTATGCATTGGAAAAGGTTTCAAGCTTATAACCTCAAAAATAAAGGCTCATTGAAAGTGATGGCACAGGAGTCTTTGACTGCGCCGCTCAAGTCAGCTACGCTTTTCAAAACGGCACCTTTCTCTCCATGTGTATACTGGTAAGGGAATTGTTTCTGGTCTGCTGCTCCTTCTTCTACAGTGGTAGTAGATTCCTCGTTTGTGATTTGTGGATTCAAGCTATTGTTGTACAGGTAGCTTGATAAGTTCGGAGTGGCAACATTTCCATTAGATATTGTAGGATGAACCTGGTTTGATCCGCCACCTGCACCTTCAGAGTTCAAGAATGAACTCACATCAATCAAGTTCTCCGATAAATCATTCACTATAGTGTTCAATTCTTGTTGTCGTTGCTGCTGTTTTAAAAGCTCGGCCTCCTGTAAGTAATCGTTGGAGTAGAGGTTATGCTGGTTTCTCAAAAGCGATGAGTTCTCATTCAACTCATCGTCATTATTATCGTCTGAACGTAAACACGATAAACAGACCCCCATCTTAGTTAGTTGTTAAACTTATGCTGGTTGAGAATTGAAGCTTTTATTTTATTTTGATCAAAATTATAGTCACGTGAAAGCCAGCACTTTTTGATGTGAAGAGTATTTATAGCGTTTGATTAATAAGCTTTTGTCAAACATTAAATTGGTTATGACAAAATAGACTAATCAATGCGACACAACAGGACCACACAACAAGCTCACTCCTCCTAATGATTGGTGCTCCGATATGAATACTCAATACCATAAGATCATTAATCTCTCAACTAACTATCAAACATCTTATATCAATACCTAATACTTCAATCATGTCACTTGACTCCATAAGCAATTCATAATCAAAACCCTCACAATTCTCGGTCACTTCATCTTCAATCCCATTCCCCTTAATCACATTTTTTGTACTACATCCACCCACCATGTCTAAAGCTCTCTGTTGCCACGCCTTTGAAACTCTTCACTCCAAGTTAACTCATATTCCTTCTATCCTGTTGGATACCTTTAGCCAACATACACTGGAATCTACAACCATACCATCATCTGCGCCACTATTCATTACATGGAATAAGAATAACGCATTAAGGGGATGTATTGGTACCTTCCAGAAACAAAAGGTACCTTCTGGAGTAGCAAGATTTGCATTGGTGGCAGCATTAGAGGATACACGGTTTACTCCATTCACAAAGTCTGAATTAGACTCTTCAATCTCAGTGCTGGTCACTTTATTGGAGAACTTTACTCCCTTGGAGTCATGGGATACATGGACTGTAGGTGAAAATGGTCTTGAAGTACGCTTTGAAGTTAATGGTTCCTATTATCTGGGAACTTTCTTACCCCTGGTAGCAGAAGAAGAAGGTTGGGATAAAGAAACTACAATCTATTATTTACTCAAGAAGGCAGGATACTTCTCTGTTAAACGGAATTCAGCAGTTGACTTCTGTAAAAAGGGTCTCAAAGAAGGTTGGTTAAACTTGATAAGTTACCAAGGTGTAAAGCTGTCATTAGATTATGATGATTATATGAAGATTAGAAGTTCTATAGAAGGATGAGTTCAATAAAGCTATCATAAGATTTTGATGAGTATGTGAAGATTAGAAGTTCTATAGAAGGATGAATTCAATTGAATATACAATATAATAAAATCAAATTATAACAGAAGATAGTTTAATTAGACATAAACTGTCCCCTCCCCCCCAACTACATATACATTAGAATAGAGTCTTAATTAATTTACATCTAATATAACACAGTAGTATAACAGAACGTCTTCTAATGGTTCAGGTATCTAGAATTAATAGAACCATTTAGATTTCAAACAGCTTGACCAAGCCAAAGAGAAAGAATCCACTCAATACTGGGATTGTAAAGTTGTCATCGATGCCACCAACAGTGACCATTTCAGAGACACTGGCAATCAACCCTGAGAAGAAGGCGTATACAGGGAAGCTCAATTTGCTGGTGGATTCAGTCCATAAGATGTCACCTGGGACGTTCACCTTGCTGTTGTAAGCAGGAATGAAGTATCCGTACAAGACGTAACAACTGACAACACCAGCAACGAAACTGGCAGAAGATCCGGCAAGTGACTTACCCTTGGTGATCTGTGGAGTGTATTTACCAAAGGCTCTTCCAAGAGTGGATGCACTGGTGTCAGCCCAACTCAATAACAATACAGCCATCAATGAGATGTCTTTAGGCATCACAGCGAAAACTATAATCAACCCAATCAAGTACCATAAGGTTCCGTTGTACTTTTCAATCTCCAGTTCTCTAATCAAGAACCACATGTTCTTGACAATGATATCATTCAAGTCTTGGTTTCTGAATCTAAAGTAGTCGGTGGCGAAAATGACACCAAACAATGTACTCAATGGCAAAATCAATTGTGTCTGGTGCACACCTAATGTGTAGAGCCATAAGGTAAACACTCCAATCGATGAGTGGAAAAGTTTTCTAATGATTTCATGATCAACAAGAAATTGTCTAAAAGCTGTTGGTTGTAACAAAAGATCCTTTGTAGCAGTAGATTCTTTTCTCAAAGTACTACCAGTGGCTCTTCCAGCTGCAGTACTAGTACCGCCACCTACTGTAGCACCACCAACATTACCTTCCTCCTCCAAAGTCTCTTCGACAATTGCACTCACCTCCACTTCCGAATCTTCCTCGTCATCGCTAAATGTGGTGGTATCATTATAAACATATGTAGCGTCATCTTCTTCAATATAACTATCATTAGGATCGAAATTATTTATCGTACGCTTAACAGCAGACTTGGGCGTGTTTCTCGCACTAGATCTCTTGACTCTATGAGGAGTCTTTGGGGTACTAGGAACTGATGCCATCTTCTTATTATTCCCAACACTTTTTGCAAATAAATTTATGTTTTGTTTTTAATGTTTTTTTGTATGGACAAAGTGATTTTGTGACTTGTCTGTGCCTTTTTTAGGGATGGGCCGTTGAGGGATGCCCTAACGTTAGCGTATGAGGAGGTTGCGAATAGTAAATCGGTTCAAACCTGGGGGTGGTTGTTGGTTTATTTAACAATACGTTTTAGTCAAGCGGGTATATACTATATACCTATTATATTTAGCCTACGTTATGGCGGGGGCATTGGCGCTCGGCCTCGATGATGACTTCGATCTGTCACTATTTCTCTTCGAATAGCATATGATAATTTTAATTTAAGGTTGACAGGCTTTCACTTGTAAGAGTTTGGAGGTGTAATGTGATCGATCTGTTGTTGTGATAGTATAGAGTTGAGTTGAGATTAGATTGATTGATTGATTGATTGATTCTTACTAAGATGTTATATATCAATGGGCTTTGGATTCAATTTGTGTTGGTGTTTATGATCGAAATTTGGGACTTTTCAACATTCCTCATTTGCATCTTTGATACTTCTAGCGAACAATGTAGAGAGATCGTCTATGAAATTGCGTGTTAGAGAGAAGATGTTGAGTACAATCAATCAAGAAATCAAGGAATGTAGTTAATGGATTGATTGTAGAAATGAAAGGGGATTGGTTATCCAGTAGCTGTACTCTGTTGAGTACATCAGTATAAACTGTTCACATGACAATGATTAAATATTAACATTATCGTCATATTACAAGTATTTGTAGAAAAAGCTACAATACTTCATTCTCTTAATTCTACTTCATTCTCTATTTATCTTGCAATAGTATTCATTTCATGTGTCTTATCACTCTTCGTCTCTTTATTTCTTCTCTACAATTTCTAACTAAATTGGCTGCAAATTTCTACCAAATCAAGATCTTCCCTCAACCTTCAATAGATGAAATAACTAAAGTCTTTTAGTATCGTTATATTATCTATAAAATATCAAATACACTAACTAATATTAATGTCACTGCTGCAATACAAGACATCTTGGGTACTTTACATAAATTCAATGCTTGACTCTCAAAGTCACCAAAATTAAGACCATGAATTTTCGATTTTTGTCTATTGTTTTTAGAATGATGAGTCGAGTCTGGCTTGGTCAGATGCTTGAAATGTGCCATCCAATTGAATCCAGACTTTCCTTGTTTGGTCTTTTTCAAGGTTTTACCTCCTCCTTCTTTACTCGGAGACTTTCTCAGCTTGTGCTTTCTTACCGTTTCTTTAGTATTTGGAGACTTCTTCTGGTCGTTTTGTTCTTTTAAATATGACGTTCTTAAATCAAGTTCATTCTTAAACGTCCCAAATGCATTTTCTTCTATCGTCGACTTGTTTTCATATTTTGGGATTTCACTAGGAGAAGAAGTCTGTTGGTCAATGCTAGAATACGATGCGATCTCTGAGCTTGCAACTACTTCTGGCACAGAACTTGAAGCCGTTAAATCTTCAAATTGAAACAAGGTTGGAGTAGCACTAGGATATACTTCAGATGTTGTACTTGCAGAACGTATATTAGTTCCAACTAGATTTTGTAAAGATTTGTAGAGTCTTTCCATATACTCAATTGTATCTTCATTTGGAAGCTGTGAAGGTAACAATGGAATAGTGGTAGATGACTGAGCATTTGGTACCTCCAGTGACACATTCTTCGAGTAAGTTAAAGTTTCTGATGCGGGTTGGCGCAAGTCTTCTCTGAGATCTATCAAATTGTGCCAACTAACCTTTGGCTTCGAATAAGGTATAGCAGGAACTATTGCATGGTCCTTAGCATGATAATGAAACTGGGGTTTGATAGATATTTCATGTGAGAGTTCTTCACGCATTACACGGGAAAGTGTCTTACCTTTTTGAATAGGTTCATCATAAGGTAGAACCATTCCTTGGTCAAATTCACTTGCCGCATACTGAACATTGTTTGAGATTTTGTTCACATCAGAATGTTCTAAAATATTGGCTGGTTCTGCTTGGTGGTAGATTTCATCAAGAGTTCTTACCTGCTCAAAATCGAGAGCCTTCTCGTTTTTTGCAGGTCCAACCTCATTAAATCGCTTGGTTTGAAGCTGTCTTTCAAACTCTTCCGTCTGCTGATTCTTCTGAAGCTCAAGCAACTTCTCATATTCTAACTTTTGCTGATTCAGTTGCTCATTCAACCTATTTTCATACAGTATTAACAGTTCAAGTTGCAAGATCTTATCATTCTCAGACTTCTCTAATAGAGAAGACATTTTTTCCTGAAGTTCCTGAAACGCTTGCCATGTCACTCGTGGTTCTGCAATAGCTATGCCTTCAATTGGGGGCTCTGGTGGATTTTCCTTTGGCAAAATATCTGTGTTTTCGAAACGAAGATCTGAGTTTCCGATACTCTCTACCAAAGGAGCTGGAGTGTGAGCAATAATTTGAGTCACAGTTTGAGTAACTACATGAACAATAGTAGACTCTGCAAATATTCCAGGGCTTTTTATACTTTCAGCACTATCACCAAAACCAAGTTCAGTCTCGTTTACTTCACTTTCAGCTTCAGCTTCGACTTCAGCCGCCAATTGCAATCTCTGCTTCATAGTGTCTTTAAACTCTTGTAGTTTATTCCCCTGGAGTGGTAAAACCAGCTTCAATATGTTGAACCTATCTTTCAACCGATTCAAATCGTATCCATCGACAACATCTTCAGAATTTACATACACAATAATCACCCAAAGAATCAAGATAAGTTGCTGGAATAACATATCTGATTAGAGTATCTTTCCGTACTTATTGACCTTAGCTGAGCTTTACTTTCACTTCATCTAATCCTTTTTGCAACCATTTTTTGTATGCAAATATTTGTACTTTTCACAAATGGAGATCCACAAATGTGAACATTAGGTAGTGAATTCAGGTAAGAGACTCTCAGTAGTGATATATGATATAGTAGACAGTGTAAAATAATAGTTCATGCTGATAGGAGTTGCACCTGTTCCGTAAATGAGATCACTTTGATCACATCTTGTATTAGTTTCTACAACAGTTTAGAATCTATATCCTCTCCAAGTCAAATTCCTTTATTAATATGTACAAGTCGTCTTCACCAGTTGCTCAATTCAACTTCTCAATGACTCTCTTGGCAATATCCAAGTATGGCTGAGCAGTTTTGGAGTCAGGTTGAGCAACAACAATTGGCTTTCCACTATCTGAATGTAAACATATGTCTTCATTAATAGGAATAGATCCAAGTAGTTCCAAGTTATGCTTGATAGCTTCTCTTCTAGCACCTTCGGTTCCAAATATGTGTGCTTCGTGCTTACAGTTGGGGCATACATAATAACTCATATTCTGTACAAGTCCAACGATCGGTACGTTCACCTTGTTGAACATTGTAATTCCCTTGACTGCATCGATAAGTGCAATATCTTGTGGTGTGCTTACTATTATAGCACCATCAACCTTCAATTGCTGTGAGATTGTGAGTTGAGTGTCACCAGTACCTGGTGGCATGTCAATAACCAAATAATCAAGCAGATCCCATTGAACTTCAAATAACAATTGCTGCAATGCTTTCATCACCATGAGTCCTCTCCACACAATGGCGTTCTCATCGGCTATCATATAACCCATAGACATTGTTTGAACTCCATAATTAGTCAATGGGAGTAACTTCCCAGTCTCTGAAATCCTTGGCTCACCACTAAGCTTAAGCATACGAGGAATCGAAGGACCAAATATATCAGCATCCAATATACCAACCCTCTTACCTAAATGATTGAGACCAAGAGCAATATTGGTTGATACTGTTGATTTTCCAACCCCACCTTTTGCCAGTGAAACCAACAAGATCTTCTTAACACCTGGTATTCTTTGCTTCACAGGAAGACCCCGAGACATACGAGGAACTTCAGGACCTCCCCTTTTGGGTAACCCTAAAGGATTCTCATGAAGAATCCTCGAACTAACATGGAAACTCCGTACAATCTTCAACATCTCGATTTACTTTTTTCAAAATCAACTCATCAAAGAAGACTTTGAATGAAATGTCATTGAGGATGTTTTCACTTGTGCGAAGAATAGGTTTAAGATCTTATAGCAATGGTCCAACAATCTATGCTTTGTCAACTCACCTATCTAGATCAGCTATAGGTGTTGTCAGAATATCTGGTTCTCAGTCTGATCTCATCTATAGAAAGCTTACGAGATCAAAGAAACTACCACAACCAAGACTTGCTAGTGTCAGAAACTTATACCAACCAGGTACGGATCTACTATTAGATGAGGCATTGGTGATTTACTTTTCCAACCCAAAATCTTTTACTGGTGAAGACTTACTTGAGCTTCATTTACATGGTGGAACTGCTATTATCCAATCAGTACTTCAATCAATAAAGTTGTTGCATGAACCAAGTCAAGGTATTCATATCAGGTATGCAGAGAATGGAGAGTTCTCTAAAAGAGCATTCCTAAATAAAACTCTTGACTTGACAAAGCTCGAAGGTATAAGAGAAATGATCGATGCAGAAACAGAAACACAGCGTATTGCAGCACTTCTGCTGATTCTGGGTGGGACAAAGGAATTGTTTAATGGCTGGCGTAATGAGATTGTAAACAACATTGCATTATTAACTACTGTAATTGACTTTGGAGAAGACCATGATATTGAAGAAGTTGAGCACTTGTTTGAACGTGTTGAAGGCCAAATAGATGCTTTGGCAAAAGACATTGAACAATATTTATACAAAGTACGCAAGTCAGAGGTACTTCTAAAGGGTATTAAGATTGTATTATTAGGACCTCCAAACGCAGGTAAGTCGCTGATATTGAACCACTTGGCAAATACAGATGCTGCTATAGTGAGTGATATCGCTGGAACTACGCGTGATGTGATCGACGTGCCAATTGATATTAGTGGCTACAAAGTTGTGATTGGAGATACTGCTGGTATCAGAGAAACTACTCAAGCTGACCCTATAGAAATAGAAGGTATAAGAAGGGCAAAACTAAAGTCACTTGGAGCAGACATGGTTCTCATTGTACTTCCTGCGTCATCAGACAACCAAACAGTCGACTATGATGATTTACTTAAGCATATTTCCACTTTACGTGAAAACAACAAGGTTATTAAACTTGTACTTAACAAACAGGATTTAATAAGTCCTAATGAACAAAATGAAATCGTTAACTTCTATTCAAAAGCTTTAGATTCACAAATTGAGGACATTCATTTAGTCTCTTGCAAAAACGGACATGGGTTGAGTTCACTCAATGGCTCACTCATTGACAACTTCAAACTGATCTCATTCTCAGAATCAACTGACCCCGTTATTGTATCATCTAGAATACAAGACTTACTTGAACATGACGTTTTGGAAGGGTTCCAAGAATTCAAAAAGTTTAGAAAGCAAGATGATGTGGTATTAGCAACAGAAAGCTTACGCCAATCAGTGGAAGGTATTGGTAAAATAACTGGTGATGCAATTGGTATTGAAGAGATATTAAGTGTCGTCTTCTCCAGCTTTTGTATTGGAAAATAGACCAATATACTTACAATAGATTTATTATTGTAGGTTTCATTTTTTGATTAAGAAGGTATACTAAAGTCTTTAGACTACTATAGAAATCAAAGAGAGCAATGCCAAAATAGAGACTGGAATCATACCAAGAGTGGCTACCGCATTTAGGTTGGTTGAGATTGCAGGCTGCACGATATGAGAGCTTATTGATTGTGTTGCAGAAGTTATGGAACTGCCTTTTGGATTATTAGAATTATTTGAATTGGATCCTGAGCCAGAGCCAGAGCCAGAGCCAGAGCCAGAGCCAGAACCAGAGCCAGAGCCAGAGCCAGAGCCAGAGCCAGAACCAGAGCCAGAACCAGAACCAGAACCAGAGCCAGAACCAGGGCCAGACTCAGGTTCTGAATCAGTACCAGTTTTTGAACCAGTTGTATTTTGAGTTGCAGGTGCAGATTCTGATTCCCCTTTTCCGAAACATGATTTAGTTCCGCAGTGAGTTGTTGTCGCAACAGTTGTTTGGGTCTCGGTTAAGGTGAAAGTATTTCCTGATTCATCTGTGATCAGAAGTGTCCCAGAAGATGTACTTTCTGCACTAGTTTCTTCAGTCTGAGCTGTGGTAGAGTTTGAATAGTAAGAAGGCAGTGACTTTGATGTGACCGACTCGGAAGTTTCCGAAGTGATTGACTCAATGCTACTTGAAGAACTTGTAGCAGAAGAACTTATTGAACTTACCGATATAGAAGTATCAGAACTCACCGATTCCGAAGAGCTTTCAGAAGATGAAGATTGGTCACTAATGGAACTGCTGGAAAGTGCAGATGATGAACTTGAATCCGAACTAGATACAGAACTAGAATCTGAGTTGGAACTAGAAGAACTGCTTGACAGAGCAGATGATGAACTTGAATCCGAACTAGAACTGGAACTAAAATCTGAGTTGGAACTAGAAGAACTGCTTGAAGATGAACTTGAATCCGAGCTAGAACTGGAACTCGAAGCGGATTCTGAAGAAGATTGTGAAGTAGATCTTGGTACTTCGATGATGACGGTTGCAGTTTCACCAGGTGTTGCACTAACAGTTGTAGTGGCCAGAGATGATTCATCCCATTCTTGAGTGACTGTGACAGTAGGAACTGGGACATAAATTTCAATCACCTTTGGGCCTTTATAAGTTGTGAAAGGCAAAATCGAAGTTACAGTTTCACTGTCTGTCCAGGTAACTGTTGAAGTTGTAGCCACAAAACCTTGAACATACGCATTAGCAAGTGGGACAGCCTTAATGGCTTGAGTAGTACTTGCGAAAAGTGAAGTACGAGGATCTGCAGCGCAAGCGTAACCGTTAGAAATTGCTACCGAAGGGGAGTTTCCGGTTGTAATAGACCAATCAACAAATGGTCTGGAGTTAGCAAGCCCAAGCGCATTAAAAGTGATTTTAATCAGTGTATCGGTACACTGGTATCCAAATGGACTGGCTAAAATGGGGGCACTTCTCAAATAATTCCAAGGATTGAAGTCATTGGATACACCATATTCAACTGATGTGCAATCTATCACTGAATCTTTGAAATCTATAGTAATACTCCCTGACGCTATACCAGATGGGCATCCATGACCTAAGAAGTATGACTGAACAACCCCCAAAGAAGGTACATGTCTAACGCTGTACTGAATGTCGGAAAGTGTGTCGGCGGAAGGAGAATCAAAAGTAACTGGAAATACGAAGTTAGCTACTTCTCTATCATTGAAGATAATGTTGTTTACGCCAGGTTTAAATACATTGGAATAGCCATAATCTTTCTTACCAAACCCGTTACTAAAAACAAATGGTACTTCAAGAGTACCCCAAGCTATTGCACCAGCAGCCAGTGGCAACGCCGTACACGATATTAAACTATAGGTTCTTCTAATAGGTCCTCCGTCACTGAGTACACAAGTGGCAAGCGGTATTCCTCCAGCTGATATCTCGAAAGTATCGACACTTACCAAGAACTCCCATGTATATACGAACATTAACTGGAAAGTATCGTCTGGTAAAATAGTACCGTCGAAAACCCAATTAAATTTACCAATCCAAGCTGGAGTTGATGGATATCTAGGTGATCCATCCAACAGAAGAAAACCGATATTTTCAACAGATCTAAATACTTGTGTTCTTAATGATCCCAAGACAGTCTGCACTATGGCTGCAAATATTATAAGCAACTTCAACATGGAACAATAAAATCTAACAAAGAATAAACTCTCAATAAATTGCAACCACCATGATTTATATACTACTTTAGAATAGACCACTTAGGAGGCTTAAAGTAGATGCTAGGGAAATCAACCTCACAAATACGATAGGCTGCAGAGGCCCTTCGTTTAATAAATTATCGTAAACCGAGATCACAAACTCGTAAATGGCAAAGCGATACCCAGAAGCAATAAATTGGTAGCTTTGTGGTTGAAGTGTACATTGAAATGTGTAAGTGAGCTGACAACTTATAATCGCCGTGTGTCAATATTCATGGGTAGTGGTTACTCCTTACTGTTTGATGTGGGTGTTGTCTAACTGAAGCTATGAGAGGAGTGATTAGTGTTTGGTTTACAAATAAAACCTTTACCATTCAAAGATATTTAATAAGAATACAGAAAGTATCAACGGAGAAAGAATAATGAAATGAACACTTTGTAACTACTTCTATAATTGCGGAGAAACCTGTTAGGATTTATTATCCACTTAGTGTTCAAGGCGGATCTGACGTTACATTTGTAATTGTTAAAGTTAGACAATTTACGGAATACCATTAATCTCCGGTTGTACGTTAAATTGCATTCCCTTTAAAGACCACACTCTTCGAGTAACGTTATTTTTATCTTCCTTGCTTCTATATCTTCCATCGTATATAACAGTTTGTTCTGGCCCACTCATACATCCCTCCTCTAGCAATATCACCTCATCTCCTCTACTTGCAAAATAAACAAACATTATTATTCTTGTTACATAGTATTACATACAATAAAGAATGTGATTCTCTCCACATCCCAGGTCATTTTCAATTGCTGCAGTTGGTGTCTAGTGTGTCTACCTGCAATTTCTTCATTCTCCACCACACCTGCGTCCTTCTTGATTTTCTTACTCAATGAAGGTGCAACTTTACATTCAAAGTTTACTACGTTAAGACCTTGACTTAACTTAAGATCATACGAAACACCCAATAACTTCTCTTCAGTTCCCTTTGTTTTCTTCTGGCGTTTTTCTTCAGAAAAGCTACCACCGCTGGAAACTTCTTCTTCATTCACAAGTAATTTACATTGAAAGTCGTCTTCCGTCGAGAAATTGACCAATCCTTCACCGTCCACTAAATCAGCCTTCTTTAACCCATACACTAGGTTGTGTAATGAAAGCTTTACGGTGATGAAGGGCAGTACATCAGGTGGTAATACCACAGTATACGATTGTTGTGTGTATCCATTTGCTGCAACCTTGAATTCGAAAAGCAGAGTCACTGGGTTGGCCTGTGGTTGCTTTGGGAATAAATTCAGTTTGATTTCTTGTGCAAGCAGTAGTGGGGCATTAATCATGTCTTGTTGTCTTTGTTTTGTATGTTGAACAACGTGATTCACAATTGATGTTGACGATGATACTGATGATTCCTGAATAATACAGTCTCCTAATGGAAGACCTGGGCTACTCTTGCCCAATACGTTGCTAGTCGACTTGGCTCCTGCGTTAGCTCCGGCAGCAGCATCTTCCGACTTTATTGGCTCTTCAACAGCCGTTTCAGGTTGTTCTACTGGGGGTTCGACTGTCGAGTCACGGACTTCTTCCTCTACTTCATCTTCAGGATCTTCCACTTTAACCTTTTTCCTTCCTTTATCTTTCAATTTCAAATTTAATTTGACTTTGGGTAATTTCCCTTTACTCTTGGTAGCTTTTACTTCTGATTCAGCTACCAACTTGTCAAACTTCTCGACGTATAATTCTTGTAATTTCAATGCATCTTGGTAGATCTCTGCGTTTGGGTCATTGTATGCAAATGCATTCTTGAAAATCATTAATGTTGCTTCGTTCAAGTGTTCCAAGTTCTCGGAAACTGTCGAATCTTTTAATACTAAATCGCCATCTTCGATCTGTAACTTAACATTATTGAATGAGGTGGGTGTTTCCACATAATTCAAGTAATCTGGGTACACTTCAGTGTCAACATCATCCATAAATGGAGAACTAATCACCCCATCGTCTTCGAATTCATGCGAGGTAACCTCATCCAAAAGGTCAGAAAAGATTTCAGCCAAGTTGTTATTATTTATATCTCTGTGTCCTTCACCACCCACATCTTCATCATTATCAGCACCAGCATCTGTAGTTGCATGTGCCTTGAGCTTTATCTTCAAAGATCCCTTATCTTCGAATTGATGTACCTTTGATTCCACAAACAGTTGGAGCTTCTTAGCCCCCTCTACAATCCACGACTCAGGGTCATTGTACTTGGCTGCGTTATCAACCAACAATTGGAAATCCCCCAAAAACTCAGTAGCAGAGTCATCAGGATACTTCCCCAGCTTAGCTTTCTTCTGGATCTCAGCAATAGAAATAGGATCTTCTATTATCTGATAATAATCTGGATATATCTTTTTAGGTGGAAGCTTCACAAATGGCGTTGATACCTTTTCTTTGGTTTCATTATCTGTCAATTCAAGTGCTTGTGTAATCGTCAAACTAAAGAACAGTTTATAGTCGGCGGGTACAGCTGCTGGTGCAACCTTCTTCCGCTTATTAGGAGTTCCATTGGCTCCACTGCCAGCTCTCTTAGGTGGCATCTTCGGTGTAGTCTAGTCAAAGCTTCCTTGTGTTTACTGTTATGATTTTTTTTTTTATTTCAATCTTCACTTTTCAAAAAAAAAAAGTGAGTGAAAGATTGAAGAGAGTGACACTTTCAAGGTGATATAAATGATGACTGCACCCTTGTATACGTCTTATACGAGTGAGCCTTCGGGAGTTACGATCTTGTATGGATCAGAAACCGGGAATGCTGAGGATTATGCGAATTTCTTATCTATTCAGTTGAGGTATATGAACTTAAGTCCTATTATACTGTCATTAGATAACTTTGAATTAAAGAAGTTGGTTACAGATACAAAGTTCTTGATAGTAATTTGTTCAACTCTGGGACAAGGGGATTTACCTAGGAATGCTAAAAAGTTTATGAAGTTTTTGTTGAAGAAGAAACTTCCTTCTGATTTACTTAATCATATTCAATTCACTACGTTAGGATTAGGAGATTCTTCATATTCCAAGTACAACTATGCTATTCGGAAAATACACACTAGGTTGAGTCAGTTAGGATGTCTTGAATTCTCAACTAGATGTGAGGCTGATGAAATGTCACCAGAAGGTACAGATGGTTATTATAATGTATGGGAACAAGAATTGATAATGAACTTGAAGAAACAGTTCCCAGAACGTCTAGCAATAGATGAAGAACAAATACTTCCTCATGTGAATGCTATAATAACGCAAGACGAATCTGAAGATCTTTCAGTTGATCGTAATAGTGCATACTTGGGACGTGCCAATAGTGATACCAACTTAAAAGTTGGTACTTTGGTACAGAACAAAAGAATGACTGCAGAAGGCCATTTCCAAGACGTTAGAAGTGTCATAATAGAAACCCAACAAGTATTGTCATTTTCTCCTGGTGACTGTGCTGCCTTATACCCAATCAATGATAGTGCTAGTGTGGAGTTATTAATCCAACTGCAACCTCATTGGATCCCTTTTGCTGATAAACCTTTGCAAATTAAAAACATCGAAACCGTAAATATCCAAGGTGGACTCATTTCTGGAACTCACATGACATTAAGAAGTCTCTTTGAACAACATCTAGACATTGTGGCTATTCCAAGAAGATCATTCTTTAAACAATTATGGCACTTTGTTGATCCGTCAACTGAAGATGGAGAAAGAGAAAGAGAAAAGATTCAAGAATTTGCTAGCTTCGAAGATACAGATGAATTGTACAACTACGCAAATAGACCTAGAAGACTGATCTTGGAATGTATCTTAGAGTTCCAAGGCAACCTTGAAATACCAGTGGATCGTATCTTTGATTTATTCCCTAAGATCCAACCCAGACTCTTTTCAATTGCATCCAGACCAAACCAAAATAGAATAGAATTAGCAATTGGAATCGTTGAGTATAAAACCATGATTAAGAGGATCAGAAGAGGGTTATGCTCCAAATGGCTCAAGCTGTTGAGTGTGGGTGACAATGTTATATTTTCAATCACCAAAGTCAATATGAAACTACACCCACAAAACCCTATTATTATGGTTGCACCTGGAACAGGTATTGCACCAATGAAGTCAGTAATAGAACAAGTAACCTATGAAGGTACTAATCAAGGTCTTTATTTATTCTATGGATGCCGGTTCCAAGATAAAGATTATCTCTTTAAAGAGAATTGGGATCAATTGTCTAAAGAAAACAAACTTAATGTATACCCCAGTTTTTCTAGAGACCCAGGTTCTAAATCAAAATACGTTCAAGACAGACTCTTTATAGAGCATTCCCTCTTGGGAGACTTGATCTTAAACAAAGATGCAACAGTGTATGTGTGTGGCCTGAGTGGAAGCATGCCAAAACAAGTCAAGATTACATTTGCTGAAATATTGAAGAAGAATGGAGACTTTACTGATGAAACGGCAGGGGATTATATTTTCAAAATGGAGGATACTGGGAGGTATGTTGAGGATACTTGGTAAAGGGCTGGTACTACTAGAAGTTCTGCAATTAGACATTAATACTATAGTCTTATAGAAGTAGAATATTATAAAGTGAACAAAGATGAAGTATCATTTTTAACTGAGCTGGAGAGATATAAGATAAACCAACCCTTGCTATGTGACACCCAGAACATTGACCTGTATTAACAATCAGGTGCTTTAAGGTCTGATATATTCTGAACTAGTAGAGCATTTTTAGTAAGTCTTTCAATCCTACTTTATTTGATATAATCACATAATGAAGTAGTACACCTTCCGTACCCAATCCCTCTCCACCCTCTACTATCTCCTCTACCACTCTCCACCCTTTTCTCTCCACTTTCCAACCTCCGAGATCGAATGAAAAAAGTGAAAAATACAAAATTTATAAAGTAAACATGTTGGTGAATCGGTTTAAATATGCTGGGTTACTCTTCAAAGGTAGTCGTATAACGTCAATCTTGAAGGTATCTCAGTACAGTACTATCTCAAAACAAGGTCGTGATTATCCCGAGCAATTAGAAATCAATGGTAAGACTTATAAGACTGATGAATGGACTAACATCCCACCATTTTTGATAGAGTTAACTAAACGTCAATTACATAAAGACCCCAACCATCCTATTGGGATCTTACGTGAACTTATTGAACAGAACTTTAGTAAGTCAGGAGAATATACTTTCTACAATGACTTCAAACCTACTGTCACCAAGTATGAAAACTTTGATGTTTTGGGATTCCCAGAAGACCATCCAGGTAGATCGAAGCTGGATACCTACTATTTGAATGAGAATCATTTGTTGAGAACGCATACCTCAGCACATGAAAGTGAATGCTTTTCAGAGTGTAAAACCCCTGGTTATTTTATCTGTGCTGATGTCTACAGAAAAGATGAAATCGATAGAACTCATTACCCAGCTTTCCACCAGTTGGAAGGTGCACGTCTTTGGGATGCTGCTGAAAGTGACTTTGAGTCTACTATTTTAAAGGACATTGCGGCCATTCCTGCAACTAATATCTTGGTTGATGATCCACTGGCCCTGGCACCTTTTAATGATGAAAACCCTAAACAAGATTATATGACTGGAAGACAAGTAGAACTCGTCAGTGCTCACCTTAAAAGAACACTTGAGTCTTTAGTGAACATTGTATTTGAAACTGCTAGAGAATCTGCAAAGAAGGCAGGCTCAACTGAACCATACTTGAATGAACCTTTGAAAGTAAGATGGGTTGAAGCATACTTCCCATGGACTGCACCATCGTGGGAAATCGAAGTTTGGTGGAAAGGAGAATGGCTCGAGTGTTTAGGATGTGGACTTGTGAGGCAACAAGTTTTACTTAACTCAGGATTATCTGAAACCAAAATCGGATGGGCTTTTGGAATTGGCTTGGATAGAATTGCCATGTTACTCTTTGGTATTCCAGATATCAGACTTTTCTGGTCCTTGGATGAGAGATTTGCTAAACAATTCCAGAATGGCCAAATCTCGACTTTTGTTCCATACTCGAAGTTCCCAGGTATAACAAGAGATGTTTCGTTCTGGTTACCTGGTGAGCACTCAACTTTACATGCCAATGATGTGATGGAATACGTTCGTACATATGCTGGTGACCTTGCAGAATCAGTGGTTATCATTGATGAGTTTGTACACCCAAAGACTGGGAAAAAGTCTCAATGTTACAGAATTAACTACCAGTCGATGGACAGAAACTTGACAAGAGATGAAATTAATGAGATTCACTTGAAGGTTGAAGATGATTTAGTTAAGCACTACCAGGTGGAGATTCGTTAAACCCAGAGATGATGACTCAAGTATTGAGAGACACCAGAGAGTTTGAAACTGTAAATATTAAAAAGCTAGGTAGAATGAGATACTAAAGAGATATCATTAATGAGTTGAACTTATAGTCTCTGTACTCTAACTACAACAAGAGACAAGAGACTAAGAAGGATACTCATTACAATTGTAAATATACACCGTTCTGGTATTTCAATTCATAATAATATACAAATAATTAAAGTACTTTAAATAAGGTTAGCTAGTGGTTAGTGGTTACCATTGGTTGAACTACTATTACCTTACCTTACTAACCTATCACACTAATATCTAAAATAGTAGTTACATTAGTTTCTAAATACCTAATTTAAAAGATATTCATATCATCATAAAGCAAATAAATTCCTCTAACTAACCAGTTGCTCAACCACCTCAGCCTCTACTTCAAATAAACCGTTAAGTAGAATCCAACTACCAACACCTTATGAGACATTGAACTTTTGGTAGCGCACATAAATTTTCATTTATGAGAAACGAACAAAATTTTCAACAAAACTATAAGAAAGCACTGATGATTGGACTCGTTAGAAGTGTCTTAGGCAGGGCCAGTGCGTTTGGGTTCGGTTCAGGGTTGGCTCCAGTCACCCAACCTCAAACCCAAGCACTTAGATTCAAGCACGAATATGCACCTCGTTTCAAGCAAATGAAAAAGGCTATGAAAGGTAGAGTTACAGTGAGAACTGGAGGTTCGATCAAAGGTAACACCTTGCAATATGGAGAACTTGGTCTTAGATTAAAGTCTAAGGGACTTCGTTTCTCGGCTGCACAGTTATTGGCAGCTGACAAGGTGTTGAAGAGAGAATTGAGACCAGCTCGTGCAGAGTTGATCACCAGATTTGTATGTAACACCCCAGTGTGTGTGAAGGGTAACCAAACCAGAATGGGTAAGGGTAAAGGTCCTTTTGATCACTGGGCATGCCGTGTTCCAACCGGAAAAGTGTTATTCGAAATCAGAGGAGACATCCACGAAAAGGTTGCCAGAGAAGCCTTGAGAAAAGCAGCAGACAAATTACCTGGTTTGTTTGAAATAATAACACCAAAGTCAAAGGTGAGAGTGAGTTTGACTCACTTGATTGACGAACCAGCTACCGTCAACTATGTTGGGGAAATGAATGCCAAACCTACTGCCAAGTGGACTAACATTCAAACTGCTAAGGAGTCCTTGTATATGCAGTTTAGAGGTCGTTAATACCTTTAAGAAGTGGAAATAGTGGAGTGAGATCATTGTGAGTTGGGTGGTGTGATTCAGATGATCCTGCTTGTAAATAACGTATAGTGTAATTTAACAGCTCTTAGGAGCATATGGGAATAGATGTAGAAGGGTAGGAACTATTTGGAGCTGACTTCGTCTTTTAGAACTAACTTACTTCACAGTAAACGCAACATGCTTCAATTCCCAATGATTTCAATGAAACTCCAAAGCACTCTGATGTCGCAAATTCGATATTCATGTCGCATCTATTTTATGATGTCGCAGTTTAATGATCTATTTATATGTCAATACGTTACAAACTACTCACAGAATGACACTGAAAGAAACACCTAAGCTTGTAAATCATGCCTTAAGTCGTCTTTCTAAGGTAATTGAAGCAGATACCGAAGTCACTACCATAGATTTGAACTTATTGGAAAACTTGAACACTAATCAATCGCTTAATTATATCAAGTTAGAACAACATTTGAACCTGCTAGAGAAAGAGGGAAAACAGCTAGAGATATTGAACTCTGAGTATCAAAGGCACAGTAAGATGTTAGTTGAAATAGAGCAAAAGGTGGAGAACATGGAGGAGCTTGCACGCGAGTTAGATGCATGGTCTAAAGAACTAGAGAAGAAGTAATACAATCAGAATCCTCATAAACAACTTGTTAATGTTCTCTTCACTATATGTGTGTTACCTTCTGTTTAATATAGAAGGAGGTAGGTTTTACAAATACCCAATTTTCAAGTTCACAAACTACAAGTTTACAAACAGAACCTTTAAAAGATAACTGAGGACAGAGAAAATTAACTTTACACCTACTACAATGAAACTCAGCTGGAAGTACTTAGTTATTCTCATAACTGCCACACGTGCAGTTTGCAATGAAACACCCCAACAATGGAGTCTGGAAGAAGAAAAGGCGTTCGATAATACTATTAACCTCGTGGCAGATACGCTAAATACAACATATTCCTTTGTACAATCTCAATGGTACTCTGCTGTACTTCCTAAAAAGGTCCAAACCTCCTTTAGAGGTAAGCAATTACAAGTGATAAAATCGATTTCCAAGGAATTATTACCTCCTGTAGTAATGAAAGCGTTGTCGGAAGCAAACAAAGAAGGTAAATTAAAACAATTGATTGCAAACAACTCGCGAGAAGTGAAACAATTGGTGCAGAAAGTAACACCCTTATTAACAACAGTTGGGCTACCACTCATGGTAAGCTCAAAGGCAAACGATAAGTTGTTTCGTATGCTTTTGGTGCCAGACAGTATATTAATGAAGAATATTCATTCAAACCTTACGAGTATTTTCCAAGCAGGAGCAGCTTCCACTAGTGATTTCTGGAGTTTGGCCTTGATGGCACCATTCCTCTTCTTTATGGTTGTTTGATTGGTCTAGAGTTAATAGTAAGGTTGCACAATTAATAATAGGTATGACTATTGGTCTTGTAGTGATATTTGTAATGATGTATTGATATTGACTATGAATGTCAGTCAGTGTATGATATGATATGAGTGCCATATCATATTGAATGCAGATGTTCTTTTGGTATCACTTACTAATGGGTGGTGTGAGCACTAAGCCATGAATTGCAGTTGTGTATATCCATATCCATATCCTTTGTACATACATAGCTTCCACGGGTGTACAACTCAAGTAGTTCTATGGAATCTGTAGACCTAAAATGAAATAAAGGTATCACTCAAGTATAATTAGTATACCTGTTGACTGGATTTCAATATCAAATCTAGTCCATGCTCGTTGGAGACTCTTCACATCTCACTCTCCTATCATTCCAGTTCAAAATACTTGACCTTAATCCATAAACTACAGCTTGAGCATTGAACAATAATATCGAAACCTCCCATTCCATCATCAGTACCTTGATCTTCTAAGTCACCCTCGCTAAGTTCAATACTTCTAATAGCAGTACACCTTGGGCAATTCTTCAACCAATGTATTTCCTCTCCAGAATCATCTTCTTCAAAGTCACCCAAATCATAGGTATCAAGTCCATCTCCATTTATATTAAACCCTTCCCTCTGTACAGATTTCAATAACAGTTCATCATACTCCTTTCTTGACTTAGGATCTATAAGAGTCTGGTATGCTGTTTTAATCATACCAATGAGATTATTATCTTCCTCTACCTTAGTCTTATCAGGATGACTAGAAAGTAACTTTTCTTTATAAGCTTTTTTGATTTCCCCATCAGTAGCTGCAGGATTAACCCCTAGAACCTCATACAAAGACTTCAGGATACCAGTTTGATCCAAATACCCCATGGCCTTTGCAATATACGTAACTTTTCAGTTCCTGTACAAAATACAATGCGCATAAACATCAAAAGTTTAGCGATGAGATTCAATGAAAAAAATCGATATTCAACTTTAAATAAGGATGGGAGAAAAGAGAAAGAGAGATACCACTACTGAGATCAAGGTCAATACGTATGTGGACGAGCCGGTTTCTGCGGTGGGATCGTTTTTCAACGGGTTGAGAGTTCCTAATGTGGACTTTGATTTGTATAAGAACCCATCATCTGGAGCATATGTGATTCATGGTGAAAGTAATACATTGGAATACAATGGAGCTACCAACGATGAAGAGGAGAATGAATATATTGTTGGTGTTTATGATCCAGTCAAGAAATCTATAGATTTGTACAAGTCCCCATTTGTTGAAGCCAAGGTCACTTCCCTTTCCAAGAGGAAGTATGATGGTCCAAGAGTCAAGCAATTGGGTGCGCTTAATATGGAACAGCGTAATGCTTTGGGTCAAGCGTTCGGTACAAAGAAAGCTAAATCTAACATTGCTAACTTGCAGAAGAATAGAATCGATGCTGATAAGTTGCAAGACGTCGAAATGGATATTGTAGATACTGTCACTGAAGCAACCACTGCATTGCCCTCCAAGGAAGAAATGGACTCAGAAGTTCTGTCAGAAAGACCAACTCCTTCGGCAGATGTTACTGCTACAAACGTTGATGCTATCTACCCAATCAACAGTATAATACCACAGAGAGAACTCGACCTCGTGCGTGTTGGAGGCTTGCAATCAGCCTCTGATGAACAATCTAGATTGGAATTATTACCATACGCCCAATCCAAGTTCATAAATAAAGAAATCGAAAAGGCTCTTTCAAACACCGAAAAATTACAATGGGTGTACTATGCATCATTATTGGTGGGTGTCTATAACAACAGAAGAGTAAGAGATAAACAAACCTTGATGGAAAGATTGAACCAACCTGCTGAAGGCTTGGTGGACGGTATTTTGGAAAGATTCACTATTGGAAAAGCTTCCCAATTCGGTAAATCAAAGGACAGATCCTTTACTATTGACCCACACCACGAAGACAAATTATTGTGCTACTTGTTGGCACTTGTCATGCATATCAACGATTTCTTGGTAGAATTGCCTCCTTTAGCTGCAGAGTTGAATATGAAACCAACTAGATTGGTTGGCTTGTTCAGAGCTTTGGGTGCTACCATCAAGTCACTGACCTTAGCTCAAGCAGATGCGTTTGGTATCCCAAGATCCTCAGCATCTACTTATAAGGTTGCTACATTAAAGGTTCCTTTCGTATTGCCAGAGATGGTGAGAAGAGGTTTTGGTAAGAAGCGTTAGTTGTATAATAATAGAATGAGTAAAAATATGAGGTTGTAAGAGATTGGAGAACTTTCAAGAGAAAGTAGTACAAGTTAAGTAGGGGGATTAATGATGTAGATTTCTATTCTTACGAGAATTTACGGTGTATACTTGGGTTAAACATTTGATTTATAAAAGCACTATTGGTACAAGCAACGAATAAATAAACGGAATTGACTACCATATTTAACCTCTTACCTATTTATATCTTTTTTAACTCCTGACCCTATTACTTACCCACCACTCGTCACTTTCTTCCTTCATCTTAAATCATAATTTGTTGACTATTAAAGGTTGACTGCTCTGATAAAGACAAAAAGAGTCGTCAACAATAAAGCGCAAATGAGACCTTCAGGAAGAATAACCAAAAATGCAAAGTACTTGTAGTCACCCAAGAGTAAGGTGAACTTACTGGTTGAGGTTGCACTGAGACTGAGACCGTTGAAAGCAACTGCAAGTGAATAGGAACACCTAACTACCAATAAGACTGCAATTGCAAGGTTGAAAGGCAAGATTTTTCGCAGCTCAGGATGGGTTGAAGACAAGTGAAGTAACACAATGAATAACAAAAGTACAACTGCCATGAATAAAATAGCACTGACTTTCACAACGACAACATTTTGATCTCCGTTCGATAGTTGGACGGACCCCACAATAGAAAGAACAACTGCACCTACAACAACTAATGTCATTATACGGAATGGGTGCAATCTAGACAAGGTACTTTTAGGAGCCGGCTTTTCGTATCTTCGTCTGCCACTCCCTTCAAATGAAGACTCGGTGTCATCCAACAATCTCTGCGTGTTGGGTTTTTCTGTGTAGTAGTAGTCAAGGAAGTTGAAGGTACATCTTGTTATAAAGCCCAACGAAATCGAATCAAATGTGTAAGCTGCAATGTAAGTACTTTTGTCGAAACCAGAATCAACTAAGAAGATATGGCCTAGCACACCTCCAACAACCTTACACAACGCAAAAACAGCCAAGAAAATGAAGAATGTGATGAGCGGCTTCATCCTAGACACACGGCGATGCACAATCAAAAACAGCACAGCCGTAGCTATAAGAGCTGCCAAAAATATAGCTATTTGAGCTATGGAAAGAGCCTTCCATTCAGAACCGTAGGCGAGTTGCATAATAAGATGGCGATGAAATGTAAATAATAGAATAAAACGTAGATGGTAAGCCTTTCATCTCAGTCTTTATACTCATCCTTTACTTTACCCATAATACCATAATGTCCGGTAGACTGGTAGGTAAAGTCCACCAAAATCCTTAAGTCCAGTTATTTCCATACGCGCTTACGTAACGAATGATGAATGGCTGCAAATTTTCGATAGTGAAAAAAAAAAAGCACCAAAATTAAAAGATCTTTGGTTCATTACCAGACTATACCCTGCTATAACACCTTTATACTATTAGAAACTTAATTACGGCCGTAGATATATCGGAAATTAGCTCATCGAAAAGCAGTATATAATTAAAGGCCATATTGACTATAGTAATTTGAAATAAAAACTGTTCTTACACTCAAAAGGTCCCTCTAAAGTCTGATTGTTTCAAAATGGCTGCTAATTTTTTAGTCGTGTGATAACCATTCAAATTAACTTAAGCTTCACAGAATCTCATGCACTCTCCCCAATAATTCACCCTCCACTATTACCGTATGAATATAAATTTGAACGTACCTAATTACTTCAAAGAGAAGGAGAGAATCAAAATACTTTAAAAAAATTACCGCAAACTAAAATCCAAAATGGGAAGGGTTATGATAAAATGTTATAATACCGAATATCGGTTTGACTTTATTTTATTTCAGCTTTCCAACTTTAACTTCAATCAAGGGTCAGTGATAGTATTTAATGATCATGATCTTAATAGAAAGCTGCAGTTTAAATTGATTCACTCAACTGATCTGAAAAATAACCTGAAACCGTCTAATCATTAACTGGCCGCAGTTTTACTTTTAATTACAGATCTTTATCCGTAATTTAAACGCAGCCAATCACTCAAGTGTCTATTGATAAATGTAAATGATAATGGTAATTGTCATTGCAGATGCTTATCTATTGTTGAGTATTGTACTCTCACCATTCATGTAATTTGTGTCCTATGCCCCTAATTTGTATATTCGATTGTGAACGACCGTGTCGCACATTGCTCGACTTGTTTTCGCAGCCGTTGATTTGCAGAAAGAATGTGTAAAAAACCTACCTAAATCAGGAACGGTTTGAGGAACGGCTAGATTGTTCCTACTTTTAATTTGACGTCGCCAAGCCGAGCCCTTAGAACCCTTCTCTTATCGAGGATTAGGTTGGTCACTTCGCTGGTATTCGCTGTTATTCTACATGTAAACTTAGGTGAACTTTTAAAATACAACTATATTAAGGGAATTAGATAAGAACTTATGGCCACCTTCAGTGTTCCATTATTACTGTTCATTATGCTTAAAGCAAAGTAGAGCCAACAACGACAAAGAATGCGGTCGACAAGATAGTGGCAATACCACCAGTGCTAACACCAAGAGCGGCAGCGGCGTTCTTAGATGAAGAAGAGTCTCCAGAAGCAGTAGATGAAGACTTACCAGAAGACTTGGAAGATCCAGATGATTGAGAAGAAGATCCCGACTTTCCAGAAGAAGAAGAGCCTTGTACGCTCGAGGATGGGGTCCATTCACTGGAGTTACCAGAAGAAGCAGACTTGTCAACTTCGTAGATGTTAGCACATGCCAATCTGACCATGTTGCTGTCGTGGATAACGACCGAACGGCTACCAATAAAAGCAGCATCGTTAGGGTTCAATGACAAGTATTCGTCAATGTATGCATGGTAGGCTTCGGTACCAGTCAAGTTACCGTGCTTACCAGACAAGTCACCAACTTGCTTAGCAGCTGGAGAAGCATTGTCAAATCCAACTTGGTCAGAAGCAATTCCGATGAATGGGTCCAAGTGACCACCAGTAGCGTTACAGTTACCGGCAGATGGAACTGGGTTAACGTGGACGTGGTATGGGAAAGTGTTAGCAGCAACTTGTGGCAAGCCCTTGATGTCAACTTGCACCCAAACGGAACCATTGTTGTAAGTGGAGAATCTAACGGCACCATTGATGTCATACTTACCACCAACACCAGTGAAAACAGCTTGGTACTTCTCACCTTGTGGAGAGTCTGAGGTGATTGGAGCTAAAGCAGCAGCAGCAGAAGAAGCCAAAGTGATTAACGAAAGAATTTGCATTATTGTAGTTTATGTGCTTTTCAAAAATTTCTTCAAAGGGCCTACACTCATGGTTTTATACCAAAATTTTCAAAATACCCTCTCTCCACACGGGAAACTATCCACCTCTGCTAAGCCTAGAAATAAATATAGACTTCTGTGGAATTCCATTGTTTTGTACTCTCATTATTTCTTACTCATTGTTTTAATGTTTTTGTTTTTTTATTTTAGGGCGTCCATCTCGCTACAACATGTATTGTTCTAGGGTGTTTTGACGAAGCTTTTTGGCACGGGCGCCCCAACCGAACAGTACTGTTCATTGGTTAAGCTGACTTGGCTCCCTTCATCTCCTCTTTTCCCCTACATTTCCCCCGTTGCATTGGGCTATCAATCGGATTAAAATCGCCTTATATTTTTCACCAGCCTTTGGTGTCAACATTACCGATTTTGTGCATTAAATAGACTTGGATTTGAGCCAATGGTTGCTTATTTGGGCAATATGATTGAGGGCATGTTAAATGCTTGCGTATTATGTTGACTTACAATTGATATTGGTAAATACTTTGCATACAAAATGCACTTGATTGTTCTTCTATCAATCATTTAGAATTCAACTCCGATTATAGTCTTATTACCCATATAGTCTGTCAAATAGTATTCACCACTCAATACTTGCCGATTCTAATCCCGATCTGATCTCCACTTCTCTTTTTTCATCAATCGATCATTTCTATTTATAATTTGTTTTCCTAAATTGCAAGGGGCTAGTTGAGAGTGGGGGGGTTACCACCTCCTTTTGACATTTGCGTACTAAAGGATCTCCACTGTTGTCTTCATATTTGATGAATCTAGAAATAAACTAAATGAATATCTTCTATATTCTGACGGATTCTGCCTTTATATATAAAGTCCTAGACACAGACCATCAGCCATGATATTGAGCATTTATAGTTCCCTTTTTAATCGACCTCCGAATGTTGGCTTCTGCATCTCACGCAAAGTGCGAAGGTAACCCGGAAATCAATACTGTGTAAATTTTATACGAGATGCCACATCCTAATGTCCTACCATATCTTAAAACAGCAACTTTTGATGGTCCGTAGATAAGTGAATCAATCAGGATTCTTGGTTTTTTGTTTGGTGTAGTGGGGGAGATGGTGGGGATCGTTAAATATTCTCTTGCATGTATATTTGGAACAAGGTTTCGGTTAAGATTGAGATTCATTATGATACAAATGATGGTCCTTTTGAAAGCACCTGGTAAGAGGTAAGTACGAAGACTCGCGATTGTGTACTATAGATCGTAGAGATAATGAGAAGGAAGGATGTTTTGAGCACGTTGTTTAATTAGCGAATGTTTTTTTTTTTTTTTTCTATGACAATCTCTAACATGAATATAAAGCTAAGAGGTTTGAAGTTTTGATTCACTTAAGGTTGATCTGATCGAAGTTTAACCTTAATAGTGGTCAGTATGGGATGTGAATGTATTCAAAATCAATACCCAATCGAATGAAGAATCAATTTCCTTGCTTGTAGTGATTGACATTCACTCACTATCCTGTCTTATTCTCAGTTGCTAACAAAAATACCAATTGATTGAACAAAACAAACTACACTTCTCACTCACTTCAATACATTCACATTAAACTCTATAAAATTAAAATACAAGAATGTTGAACTAGAACAACCCATCAATCTCTCCATCTTCGTTAACTTCAACATTCATGAAACCAGCATGAGTAGGTAAACCTGGGATAGTCATGATTTCAGCAGCCAAGGCATACAAGTACCCTGCTCCGGCAGAACATCTAACTTCTCTGATTGGCACAGTGAAGCCAGTTGGCACACCCTTCAATGCTGGGTCGTGCGATAATGAGTACTGTGTCTTAGCAATGCATACTGGTAACTTGTCGTAACCTTGTTGGGTATAGGTTTCGATTTGCTTTTTAGCCAATGGTGAAAACTCAATGGCAGCTGCACCGTACATCTTAGATGCAATGGCAAACAACTTGTTTTCAACAGTGTCGTTGACGTCGTACAAGTATTTCAGTTCGCTGACTGAGTCAGACAACTTAACTGACTCTACAACAGCCTTGGCGAGTTCTAAAGCACCTGCACCACCTTCGGCCCAGTGGTTAGAAGGAACAGCAAAATCTGCTCCAGCCTTAATAGCCTCTTCTTGGATCAATGCAATTTCTGCAGGTGAATCGGTTTCAAACTGGTTGATAGCAACAACAACTGGTACATTGTACTGCTTGATGTTAGCAATTTGTTTGGCCAAGTTAGCACATCCGTGTCTCAAGAAATCAAGGTTCTCAGTAACGTATTCCTCAGGCAATGGTTGACCTGGCTTGACATCGGTGGCACCTCCGTGCAACTTCAAGGCTCTTGAAGTGGCAACCAAAACGACAGTGTTAGGCTTGAATCCACTAGATCTACACTTGATGTTGAAGAAACGCTCACCTCCCATGGTAAAATCGAAACCAGCCTCAGTCACTACAAATCCTCTCTTACCACTGTTGATTGGGTTGGTAGGAGAAGTCAACTTCAATGCAAGACGGTCGGCAACGACAGATGATGCTCCAATCGAAATGTTAGCGAATGGACCGGCGTGCACGAAAACTGGGGTACCTTCCAAGGTTTGCATCAAGTTAGGCTTGATGGCATCCTTAAGTAAAGCAGTAATGGCTCCGGCACATCCAACATCCTCGGCAGTGATGGCTAAACCTGATTCTCTTTGGGTTCCAACAACAACTCTACCAACACGTTCTCTCAAGTCCTTCAACGACGAAGACAATGCTAAAATTGCCATCAATTCAGATGCAACTGTGATGTCCATACCACTCTTACGTGGAGGGAACTTGGATGCTTCGTTTTTACCTTGACCAATAGTGATCTCACGCACAAATCTGTCGTTACAGTCAACGACTCTCTTAATAGTGATGGATTCTGGGTCAATGTCCAACTTAGCAAACTTCACAATTTCATCGTTGGTTAAGTCATCAGGGTTGGTCTTTTGAATACCAAGGGCTTGTAATCTCTTCAACATCGAAGGAGTAAAAGTTCTGGTACCCTTCTTGGCTGGCACCAATCTCTTGTAGAAACCTGTAATCGACTTGGAAGTGGCTTCGTGGAACATTCTGGTGTCGACAGCAGCACACAACAAGTTCTGGGCGGCAGAGATTGCGTGGATGTCACCAGTCAAATGCATGTTGAATTCGTCCATAGGAATAACTTGGGAGTATCCACCACCTGCAGCACCACCCTTGACACCGAAAGTTGGTCCCATAGATGGTTGTCTCACGTTGGCAATAGAGTTGTATCCCAAGTGGGCACCCAAAGCTTGGGTCAATCCCATGGTGGTGGTAGACTTACCTTCACCTAATGGAGTTGGGGTAATACCAGCGACCAAAACGTAGTTACCGGATGCATTCAGTGATCCTTCAGCTTGTTCATCCAATCTTTCAATCACAGCCTTGGTGTTAACCTTGGCCTTGAAGTGTCCATAAGGCTCCAATTCCATGTCCAAGAGTCCCAATTCTTGAGCAATCTTGGTGATCTTCTTAGGCTTTTGGGCTCTGGAAATGGCAATGTCAGATGGAACAGGCGATTCCAAAGTCAATGGCAATGGCTTGAAGGTGTGCTTGTGGGCTTCTTGAGCTTGCAAAATGGCTGCGTCGTAAACGTTAGAGCACAACATGGCAACAGTCATTGGACCAACTCCACCTGGAACAGGTGTAATGAATGCGGCCTTCTTAGCTACGTCATTGTAGTCAACATCACCGACCAATTTCTTACCGTTCTTGGCACCTGGGTCTTCCTTGTAGTTGATACCAACGTCAATGACAATAGCACCGTCTTTGATCCAGTCGGCTTTGACGTATTCTGAAATTCCAACAGCTGCAACCACAATGTCAGCATTGGCAACAACTTCAGGCAAGTTGGAGGTGTAACGGTGGCATACAGTAACTGTACAGTCTTCATTCTTCAACATGGCTGCAACAGGAGTTCCAACAATATCGGATCTTCCAATCACAACAGCATTCTTACCACGCAAGTTGACTCCGGTTGTTCTGATCAATTCAATAATACCGTTTGGAGTACATGGCTTGAACAAAGGCTTACCACCTCTTTTGGACAACTCACCAACATTGTAACGGTCAAATCCATCGACATCCTTGTTGGTAGCGACGGAGTTGGTGACCAAAGTCTCGTCAATGTGCTTTGGTAATGGTAACTGGATCAATAACCCATTTATCTTGGGGTCCTTATTTATTCTTTCGATTTCTTCAAGCAACTGCTCTTGAGAAATATCCGCATCAAACTTAAGTAAAGTCGATTTGATGTTAGAAGACTCTGCAGCCTTCAACTTGGATCTAACGTACGCGGAAGAATCGGGACGAGCACCAACTTGAATGATCGCAAGAGAGGGCTTGAACTTCAACGACTCAAACAGCGTCTCACTCACATTATGCTTGGCTTGGTTATAATCAAGAACCTTTTGCGCGATGCGATGCCTGATAGATTTGGCAAGCTGTGTTCCAGAAACAACAACGGCGTCTGAATTTATGGATGAACTGTGGAAACCATGCCACCTCATAGCCTGGGATGCAACCCTAGGAAGCCTCAGAAAACTGCTCTTGGTAGTTCTCGACAACATCTCCGTTTACTTGTAACAGTATAATTCTTCGGATGCAAAAAAAAAAATTATAAAACTATTTGAAAAAAATCAAAACCAGTCTGAAAAATCAAAGGACTGAAAAATCGTGTCGATTATTGAATCAAACAAGTAATCAGTAACAACACACACAAGTAGTTGTACAACGTATAGTAGAGTATAGAGAAGTAGGATTGAGAATCATGTCGCTATATATACTCTTAGTCACCACAAGGCCAGGTACGCCTCTAAAAAGCAATTTCTACCTTCTCAGCTCCGTATGCTTGGCCCTCTGTACAGGTACACCCTTAAGATGGAGTAAAAAGAAAAATAAAGTCTGTTTGTTTGGGCTGAAAGATGGGTACGAAGAGTACGAAAATGAGTCACTAAGCACTAAGGAAAATTTTTCCGTATACTTTCTTGTGATTGGGGGGCTGCTCGTATCCCTACTATGACTAATTCAGAGCGTAGGTAAAAAATTTGGGTACTAGGGAAAATCCCCTATAAAAATAGGCCTCACAATTGTATCTACTAATTGGAACTCAGTGTCAATAGATTGAAATTGCAATTTGCAACTAGATTATCTCAACACTGCATTTCCCGACTCCGTTATCAGTCAAACGATGCTGCACAGAGACATAAACGGCTATCCAGAGTTAAATTCGATAAATGCTGTGTTTATTGCTTTCAGAGTCAAGATTTGACTTGAAAGTATGATGGATTTGGGGTTACAAAAGGCTTGGTCTATTCTGAAGTCAATTTCGTGATTACAGATTTTCATGTGATCTTGCCTCACGAGAGTAAGCGAAAGTGCAGTGTTCATAATGTAAATAGCCGTCTCTTTGGGATGTTTAAAAACTGTAATGATTACTAGCAATTGTTGATACAACTTTCAATTATTGAATTGGATTGTCTTCAATTTAAGACTTATATTCCTCTTTAACTGTAATGAGTTTATAATTGGAGATTTCAAGAAACAAATACTCGATATCTAATCGTAGACAGTAGCGATAGTTAACTAAATATTGTTTCGAATATGTATCAGTTCAATGTTTCAGCTCTCTGAATAATCACATGGCTGAACAACTTGAACAAATTTTACGTATCAACAAACTGGCCAAAGAATATACCCTCTATTGCCTGTCAATCTCCAGAAAATAAACATAAACACTTTCTTAAGTAAAAAGCAGGTACACGAGATCTCATCATGCATTGTTGTAGTATATTACATATTCGATCTAAGGTGCTAAAGTCATCCAAAAGATCTAATAATAATTTTTTAGGAAACTCAGACTCATGCTGCTGTGTAATTCTATCTTATTTTAAGATTCTAAAGAAATAACTAAAAACCAACCATTTTTAGGTCTTCTACCTTCAGCATCCTCTTTGTTAACTAATACCATTCTAGAACCCAATGGACAGATCTAGAATCAAATCTTAAATTCATTCACTCCTTCCAATCGTCCGTTTCTTCTTCAAATCATTTAACTAAATTTGGGTGCAAAATTCACATTGATAAGACTCCAAATCTTCTAAAAATAACATCCTTCAAGTCTACAATATTTCATCAACATCATTCATAATCTAACGTAATAAATAATCTATGCTAGTCCTTTGAAGAGTTGCGCCTCCACTCACTTCGGCGCAATCTATGAATACTCTACTAATTTTGTCTCCACTACATAAGGCCACTGCTCATGTTGATTCCTCACTCTGCTCATTAATCAAATCAGGTCCGCTCGTTTCAGACCGCAACTGATTCAACATCGCTTGAGCTCGGAGCATAATCTGGTCTGTCTTCTGGTTCGTTCCTCCTTCAACCAGTCTCTTCCGTGTAGTCATGCGTCTCTTCAATGAAGAAACACTCTCATACTCGTTACCCAATCCGCCGAGAACGGATTTACGGTTGCCTGCAACACCATTGCCAACGGAGACGACACCTGACTGCTCAGCCAAGTCATCAAACGACATCGTCGAGTAGAACGATAACGCCTTGCTTCTCCGGTTACGACTCTTTCTGTCTTTCGCTGCAGCAGAATTACTGGCTGGGGCACTCGACTTCAATCTCTGCAACAAACTATCGAATACTGCAGTCGAGCTGTCCAACTCCTCTTGCGAAGTTTCAGAGGTTCCATCATCATCTTCCTCATTGTCCTCCTCGTCATCGTCGACATGGTCATCATGGTCGTTATCTTCGTCAAATTCATTACCCTCTTCATTGTTCTCTACCTTCTTCTTGCCCAAGTCCTGTGACTCACCGTCGCCTGCAGCAGTGACAGCCTTCTTCTTATCAGTTGCCTTCTTCTTAGGGCTCTTGGACCTTTCATCAGTAGACTTCTTTCTGCCACGCCTAATATTATGACGAGACTCTTCTATCATCTTCTTTCTGGCTTCGTACGCCCTCTGGTCTTCTTCTCTTTGGATATTCTCAATGTGCGCCTTCTTGAATTCACTGATAAACGATACAAACTTGTTGAAAAAATTGTTTCTCGAACTCAGGTCTTCAGAGTTCTCACCAAAGTAATCCATCAAAGAATTGAATTCAACCAACGTACGGTTCAAGTGCGTTTGCAACAACGAATTCTTGATCTTTGCATTCTCAAGTGGTCCCAGAACGTGCCCCAAGATTTTATCCTCAGGATGCATCACACTTGGGTCACTTAAGTTACCCTTGGAAATCGAATTAGATACATTCAAAATAGTTTTCTCGTACTCGTGACAATCACTGTCCAATTGCTCAATTGAAATATTCTGAATAAAGTTTAACGAGTTCAACTCATCAACAAAGGAACCAAACTCAGGGAAGGTGTTTCTAATAATCTTTTCAATGTAATGAAGAAAGTTCATGGAGTTGGTGTCGTCTTTCATAAACTTCAATCTTTGCAATGTGTCTAACTTGAAACCAAGCGCCTGCTTAGAGTAGTCATTCATGAAGTTACCAACAGATCTAATAACACCTAAAACATTTCTCAAGCTCTCCGATTTACGAACATGCTTGCACGCTTCGTCAATCAATTGAAGCTTCTTTAACAAATCCAAATAGTCTTTTTGGAAAGTCTCAATCAAAAGCAAAGCCCTCGATCTGGACTTCCAGTAGTGCCTCAAGTTAAAACACAACTCAACGTAGATTCTATCAGCTCTTTCCAATTCAGCCACGCTCTTTGTTGGTTTCTTAGATGGTCTGGAAAAGTCGATCGCGTAAGGCGAAAAATTACGCAACGTGGAATCGTTTATCTCAATGAGTGAATCGGCTGTAAAAAACTCAAGGACACTAATGTTCTCTAAGATATCCTTGTCACAGTGTAACACTTTAACAACAAACTCATCAACTGTGATATTTGCAAACATATGCAAATTGATACCAAACAGCTGAGCCATATCTCTGGGTAAGTGTGAAATTTTCTTCTGTTTAGGCTGCGAGCCATCTTCAGACTTACTATCAATATCCTTCTTTAATTTGATAGCTGAAGATTTAGCCACAAATACCTTTTCAACTTCACTTAAAATACCTCTTTCTTGTAATTTGTCCGAGACAGAAGAGTGTTCAATATCGGTCCAGAATGTCTCGTTAATATTGTCAATCTTGTCCCAATGCATCTGTTTCAATTTCGTCTTAGGTCTTACCATTGACATTAAGGAAGCGTTCTGCGACAAGTGATTATAAATCGAACTGGTATCAGTAGCAGAATCAAAGTCCATTCCAGCGAGGTTGGAATTGGAAGTAATTCTTTGAGGCGTTCTCGAACCTGGGGTGTCCATACCTCCTGCAGAAGTATCACCGTCGCCATTAATAAATGCTGGCAATGGTGGTGGAGGTGGCGCGCCACCAGATGCAAATGGAGGTAAAGGTGGTGGAGGAGGAGGTGGTGCACCGGAGCCCATGAATCCGGGCATAGGAGGAGGTGGTGGTGCTCCACTTCCCATGAATCCTGGCATTGGAGGTGGGGGAGGAGGTGGAGGTGGAGGCGGTGGAGGAGGAATACCAGGTGCGTTTTCGCTTTTGACAACCTCTGGAGACTGGAGCGAAGATTCAGTGGAGTGCTTAGTAGCTGTATCCAAGGAGGGGCCAGTGATCGGAGTCGATGGGACGTCCTCCGCCAAACCATAGTCATCATTGTCTCCAGAGGGCGTTGTTTCGACGCCACTCTTACTTTTTCTTCTATCGCCATACTTGAAATTAGGGTTTGCCGTCTTTCTTTCCTCAATTATTGACAATTCGTCAGTGTTAACAAACACGTTATCATCCTTGTCAAGTTTATTAGCAGCATGTTTAGAAGAGAAGACATTCTCCAATTCAAGAACAATGTCGTTACCTCTTATTGAATCATTATTCAAACGTGCTGCTGATCCAAGTGCTGTAGATGGTTGTTGGCCATTGGATCCATGGTCACTACGTGGAGTCTTGAGTTTATCTTCTTCCAAATGTCTTAATTTTATCTGGAGTAACCCAAGGTCCTTTTCCTGTGCTGCAATCTTATTAGCAGACAACAAGTTTTCTTGCTTTAAGTTGGCAATTGTTTCGTTCAATCCAAAACTGGCTTCCAATTCCAATTGCTTCTTTTCATCTTCTAATACTTTCAAACTCTTGGATAATTCTTTGGCTTCCAATATCGCTCTTCTAGCAGTGTCATCTGTGATTAACTTGTCCATTAATCTCTGTATCGAGCTGTTCAATACGGAGTTGGCATCGGATGCAATCATAGTAGATTCGGCAATTATATGTTGCATAACTGAATCAATTAAAACCAAAAGATTGCTGACTTCTGTATCCGATCTGCCACTATCCTTTAACATCAAAAACTTCTGGAATATAGACTTGACGTGTGTTTCATTAGTTTCTTCATCAGATTGGGCACCAGAAGTGTCTTGGAAGTTGGATTTGATGTCGTTGTACAAGTCATCCATGCCAACTTCAACATCAGATGTGTTACTTTCTGGTACAGAGTTGCTGAAGTTGAAGAAGTCAGTGTAGTCCTCTTCTGCAAACGCTTCATACTTTTCTATTTCATCGTTGATTCTTTGGTTGTTAATCACCTTTAATTTGTCGAACACCTTGAGCAATCTCGAGTCGTTAAACTCACGTCTCAATGCAATACGTTTCTTAATGGAAGCTGTACCAACCATGATAGAGTTGATCAACAACAAGGTTGTCAAGGAATAGTTCTTAAGGTTCATGTCCCCGCCAATTCTATCTCCACTAGTAAAGTACTGGTCCAAAAAGAGTTCTAAGGAGTTCAACCATGGCTGGAATCTAACATAGTCGCCATGGAGATCCTGGAGATTCACCATGCTCTCCAAAATGGCAGGTAGGAACTCGCTGTTCTTGTAGTACGACAAGAAAATCATCACTTCAGTGACCAAAATTCTAGTAGTCAATCTTGGAGAGATAAGTGAATAGATCATGGACTTGATAACAAGCGTTTTGTTCTTCTTGGATATCGAATCGATAGAGTCGTCGTCGTCGTTAGCCTCTTGTCTCTCAGAGTTTAAAATGTGCTTCAAGCACTTCACAATGAGGTATTCAGTGTCGAATTCATCATTAGACTTGATACTCTTTTTACTCACTCTCGATAAAATCACCGATAATGCAGTTTCACCTTGAGCTTCAACAAACGATTGCACCCAGTACGTACCAGTCTTTGAAGACATGGAATTGTCAATCAACCGTTTCTCTAACTTCTTGTATTCTTTCAAGGTCAACTTGTTGGACATTATTCTGGACACGAACCATTCAGGTGAACCATCTTTTATTTTTGGTTTCTTGAGTCCGATGGACGTATCGCTGCTCTCGTTTGATTGCGAAGAATCAATCGACTTTTTCTTCAGCTTAGTATAAGATGCTTCATCGAAAGATGACTTCTTGGAGGAAGTTCCCAATCTTGAGATAGCTTTGATGGCCAGATATTGTTTAATTTTAGGTGACTCTGGTGGTTCCATTTCATTTTTCTCATTACTGTGTCTTCTTTCATGCTTTCTTTCCTTTGCTTGTGAGTTCGACGAGGAACGCGATTGACCTGAAGTTGATCTTTGTTGTTGTTGCTGTTGTTGTTGTTGTTGTTGTTGCTGCTGCTGCTGCTGTTGCGGTGGAACTCCAGTTTGACTGTATGTGTGTAAAGTAACTTGTTTCGTTAAAAGTCTCAAGTCAAATCCTGTGTTTTGTTCATTTTCACGTAAAAGTAATTCCCATTTTCTTTTGGTTGGTTGCTCTCTTAATGTACTGACAGCCTTGTCAGTAAATACTCTAGTAGAAAGGAGTTTCTCGAAGAGCTGATCTACAATTTCCGGTGATGGCATTTGGTTTATGAAGTTTGCAACTGCTGCAAACGATTGTACCAGGTGGTTTGATATTAACGTCAGTGCCAGTGGAGGGGTGTGGGCTGTTGGGTTGTGCAATGTGTGTGAGGGCCTGCTGTATGAAGAAGGGATTTTGGTTTTTGTCAACAGAGTCATTGTATGTGACCCTCGCATACCTACCTGAGGTCCAGGTGACGTGTTAGAAAACATCGAGGACGATGGTGACGGAAGTTCCCGTCCATTATCTGGCAATGACGAAGTCAGGTGATTGTGGTACATCTGTAAAGTACTTTGTTGTGGAGCTGTGGGTGGTGCTTGAGTAGGTTTAGGAGGTGGGGGCATCATTTCATCTGCAGTCATCTGTCCTTTGGACAAGTCATCAGTTGAGAGTCCCATTCCTACAAACTTCAAGCCACGTTTGGCCAAACCATCTTGATCGTCATCGTTTTTTGGATCCAAAGATGAAAATGACCCCACACTATTTGAAGCTTGGCTATGCATATACATCTCTCCAGCGTCCTTAGCTGCTCGCGGGTCTGCTGCCCACAGCAGCAGCTGCTGATGATGTTGATGCAGCAGCAGTACTAGTGACCCTTGACTTGTCAGCGAGAACTGTGAATTCTGTGTGGCAGTACTTACTTTACGACTAGGCAGTTTTGGTATAGTCGGGATAGGTGGTAAGCTCTTGTTGTACAGCTTAGCAGCCTTAGGATCTGTCGGCATATTGTCATACCCGAACGCCTGGAAGTGTTCAATTGATGCTGACGCCTCACCCGCACTTATACTGCTGTTGTTGTTATTGCTACTACGTCCAGTACTAGTTTGAGAAGCATTGGAAGATTGGGAAATAGATCGTCCACTAGGTTCGTCATTGAAGTTCAAGATCGACTTGGTCTTGGATAACTTCTTCATCCCTTTACTAAAGATATTCTTGTTATTACTCTCTTTCTCTGATCCATTTTTCATTTTTTGGACACGTTACGATCTTGTTGTAATCACTGGTGTTTTTTTTTTGAGAATCCTTTGATCTTTTGTAAAACGAGGAGGGGGCGGGAGGACAGTCTGGTTGTTTGGTTCCACCTTTTTTTTCTTTGTAACGCTCACCTTGTAATTGATTTGGGATTGGGTTACCTCAATCCTAATGTTTTTGATCGCACTATTGGATTACAAGTGTTGATAAAAATTATATAGAAGCGCTTTTTTTAAACAAGTGGTCTCCGCACGAACAATTAGTACAGGCTAGGAGTCAGTATCGAAGGAAAGATGAGACGCTGTCAGCGTGTGTGATCTGGGTATTTAGTTCTTGTGATTTGTTTGCGTTTTTAGGTTTGTGCCTAGAAGGTTGTTTATGTATGTGTCAGTTTTCGTTAAAAAGGTTAAAAAAGTTACCAGTTAGCGTGTTTGGTGAGGGGCGTTGGTAGGCAGTTGTTTCAGAAACAATATGTCCTTAGGTACCAAGCGTAAGGGGACCCATATATAAGATATAAGGTTTGCTGGAAGATCACTTGCTGCCTTCCATTAAAGTTTGGGTTTTTCGTATTGGTTACTTTTACCGAGTCTACTTGTGCATGTACTGGTTAGAAAATTGGTTAGATTGTATGTTGCGTTTGTATGTTTATGACGGGCTTACGACGACATGTTTTTAGTAATGGACCTATCGATTGACTTCACGAATGTATCCAGTACAGCATTGAAGTTAATAACAATTGCTCAAAGTGGTGTTGGTAGTGGGGGGTGTGTGCTTTGCTGTGCTGTGCTTGCTTCAAATGTAGGACAATACCAAGTATTGTATTGGATAATGATTTGAACCAATTCTCTAATTTTAAAATGCTACATTCTCTTTATTCCTTATTTTCACTTTATTCTCTGTATTCTCATCATTCTCTTGACTTCATAATGAATATGTTCCATTAAATCCATGCTTAGTAGTAGTCTTATCTGCACCCATTTGATTAGTGATATCTTAGATTTGATTGGCGAGCAAAAGAAATCTCGCTTAGACAGTGATAAGATGAGCTGATGGTATCAACCAATCGGATTTATTGTTTAACCATTACACTGTAGATGAGTATTCAGATAAATGCAGCTTTCATGTTGTTCATTGTCTCTATTCTCATACAAGTTACAAAATCAATATACTGATGAATCTTAACTGAAAATTGGCTGCAAATATCTACTTGCACTTGTTTATACTGTGTACAATAAAGAAGCGTATAGATACATTAACTAGCTTTTTATCTCATTATTACTATTCAAGTATATCAAACTTAAACGTATACAATCTCATTATCCTATTTAGTTTATAATCATTCCACGTAACTATAACTTTTACTTCATCCTCTCATCATTATTCACCACCACTTACATCAACATCCTCCCTAAAACTTATTTGTTTTTCTCACTGTTCCACACTAATTCATCTCACTAAATTCTCTCACTAAATTCTACACTACAGAAAATTTTTCTTCACTAATCCGTCCACTAATTTAAACAACTTTTTTTTTGGTCTCCTACCAATTGACCTGAACAACACCAGTCCTCCACAATGGATCAAAAGAAGTCTCAACCTACCATAGGTAACTTCTTCAGGTCAACCTCGAAGACTACATCTAAAGTTATTCCAGTTAAGAAAGAAAACTTGAGGTCCAAATCATTCCCTTCAGTCCCAACTCATCCCAAGTTGACGCGTTCTTCTAGTTTAACAAAGACATTCAGTGAAGGAGACGCGTTCAACGATATATCGGAACCTCCCAAAGAGTCAAGACGTCCCGAAAACTTTAGAAGCCCCCTCCTTAACAACTCAGTACGATCTGCTGTCCAAACCACACACACAAAGGCACTGACTACTGTTGTGACAGAGTACGATGATGATGAAATAACAGAAGTGGCATATGTACCCAAATTAAAGAAACGAACTGCATTGAATTTAGATAATATATCTGGACAACCTCGTAAGGTCCCTAGATACAGAATCCCTCGACCTATACCCAAAGCTACCAAAGATAGCACACTTAGCCCTGAACAGTTGACCGTGGTTTCTGCTGTGGTAGATCAAAAACTCAATGTATTCTTCACAGGAAGTGCAGGTACAGGTAAATCGGTTGTATTGAAACACATTGTTGCAAGCTTGAAAACAGCTTATAGAGAAAATGTAGGAATCACTGCGTCGACGGGTATGGCTGCATGTAATATAGCAGGCCAAACCATTCATAAATTCTTGGGAATAGGTATAGGATTGGGAAGCCCCAAAGAAATGGCAACTAGAATTAAAAGAAACATGTTCTTAAACAGACGGTGGGAAACACTCAAGGTATTAGTTATCGATGAGATATCAATGATCGATGGTTTATTGTTCCATAAATTAGACCAATTGGGAAGAATAATACGTAAAAGTAACAGACCCTTTGGAGGAATCCAAATTGTCTGCTGTGGAGACTTCTTCCAACTTCCACCTGTCGGCAATGGTAATGAAAGACCTAAATTCTGCTTTGAAACGGAAGCATGGAAATCCACAATCAACCAAACCATAGTCCTCACTCAAGTTTTCAGACAAAAGGGCGACACGAAATTAATAGACATGTTGAACGCTTTGAGGTATGGTGAAATAGATGAAACCTTAACTCTGGAGTTTCAAAAATTGGCGAGACGGGTGAATTATACAGATGGAATAGAACCAACCGAACTTTACCCTACAAGAGCTGAAGTTAAAGCTGCAAACGAAAATAGACTAAGGCAATTACCTTCGGAAGAGGTGATCACATTCAAAGCCAAAGATAACTCCAAACACGAATTCTCACAGAAACAATTTGAGAATTTAAGATGTGAAGAAGTATTGGAATTAAAAGAGGGTGCTCAGGTGATGCACCTCATCAACCACTCGGACCAATTGGTAAACGGTTCAGTCGGGTCAGTATTATTTTTCCTTCCCTTGGAAGTGTGGACTACTGTTATGGAACAATACCCGTCAATTGAATTCACAAATCCACAAATCATTGAGGAACTCAGACTTTTGTCAACCAGGGTCGGAAACATGGGAAGTTGGACAACTGATGAAAGCGAAAGATACGCACGAATTCCAGAAGACAGAGCAGCAAAATTTGACATGTTATGTAAAAAATCGCTTGGCTATCTGAGAAATGATCTCTTACCAATTGTGAATTTTGGGAACGGCAACATTGTTTGCGTTCCACCTCACGATTTCACGATAGACATTAAAGCACCGTCGGATAAAAATGGGAAAGAAGATCAAGGTAAATTGATAAGAACTCAATTACCGTTGGCACTTGCGTGGGCTATGTCTATTCATAAAGCACAAGGACAAACAATTGACAGGTTGAGAATTGACTTGAGGAAAATCTTCGAAATGGGTCAGACATATGTTGCGCTTTCAAGAGCTACAAATAAAGAGAATTTGGAAATTTTTAACTTTAACGCAGACAGGGTGCGGGTATCTCCTGTTGTCAAAGACTTTTATTCAAGATTGGTAGATTCTCAAAAGCCAATGGATGGTTGAAACAAGTTACGGAGATAAGAAGAACAGACATTAAATAGGAACTGTTTCATTTATATTCTAATGAAAAATGCTATACTTATTATAATCTTATAGCCACCTCCTCTTTTGTTGTATCGACAATAATAAAATCATTATATGCAATCACCGTTACCACTTGATTGGAGGTGTTTACAGAAAAGAATCTTCCTAATTCATACATGTTTGAGTATTCGTACACCACGCCTGTGGAACCCTTTAAGCTAGGGACATATTCAACAATTTTATCCCAGCTGACTGGTAGTTCTATTTCCGAGTAGATCACAGAGTCATCCAATTCAATTCTGTCGATCCCTTTAAAGTTCGAAATAGAACCATATACTCTGCGTAAGGAATCTCCCCGTGCATTAAGGTATTCCAAACTTTGTGGAAGGGTTGCCAAATTAAGTGTAAATAATTTGTTATCAGAAGCGTCAAGGGACTTCAAGTTCGGTAGGTGTGTTAAGTCTAAGCAAGAGATTTTGTTTCGAGAGGCATTCAATGTCTCTAATGATGCAAGGACTCTAGAATGTTCTTGTTTAAAGCATCTAAGATAGTTATCTGATACTATTAAAACCTTCAAGGCGCTCAAGCTGTCTGAAAATTCTAAACCTTCAAGTCTATTCAGTGATAAGTCCAAATGTTCCAAGTTTGGTCCAAACCTAAAGTTTGCAATTGAGTCCAACTTACAATGTTTAACAACGAGTGTATTCAAAGTTGCAGGGAAAATTATTGGATCTGGGACCTCAATCATATTGTAGTAGATTTTTAATTCTCGTAGATGTGTCAATGCAGTTAAGAACTCTTGGTTTAATCGGGTGATCTTATTGCGGCCTAGGCAAAGCCGTTGTATGTGGTCACCAAAGGAAGTATCTAGTACTTTTATTCTATTGTTAAAAAGTATCAAACTTTCAACAGTTGGTGGTACTTTCAAGTCACTAGTTTTGGAGAACCTGTTCCCATTCAAATTCAATGTCTTGATTTGGGAATCTCTTATATCGATTTGTTCCAATTTATTGTTAGAAACTCTTAAAAGTTCGAGTCTCTTTGGTAATTTGAAGTCTCTGAAGTCGAAAATGTTTCTTGAGAGGTCTAGTTCAGTCAAGTGGGTTAAATCAGCAATGTTTGAGTTTATTAACCGGCGTAGTCCGATGTTTTTGATCACCAATTTTATTAGTGATTCTGGGAGTTCTAGGTTGTAAAGAACATTGTATCCGTATTCTAGCAGTCCAAGTTCTTTATCGCTGGTGTAGTCGTAACTTAATCTAACAGACTCATTATTGTTTTCTCCCATAGGATCGTTGGCAAAATACATATCTTTGAGGGTCAACTTCTCTAGATTTTTGGGTAGTCGGAGGTTCACTAGATCTACTTCTCCGTCGCCATTTCCTTCCATGTCTCCGAATTGAGGTAATCCAAAGTTGTTGACAATGCATGAACGGACTAATTTGATCTCTTTCAAGAAGGCAGGAAATGCATGATAATAAGAATCCGGAGAAACACCAAAATCAACGCACTTCAAGTATTCTAGATTGGTGTATTTTTTCAAGCTTCCTATATCCAAGACCAGCTCGTATAGTTTCAAATGTTTAATTGAGTGTGGTAATTCAATTTGCTTGGAAGATCCATTCAAGTAACCCGAAAATGATTTAAGGTTGGTCAAGTATTTTAGATTTAGAATGTCATTGTCTTGTAGCTTCAAGTCGCATACCTTGAGTCTTGTTAAAGTAATTGGTAGGAGGTCTATGTTTCCTCTGACAGTTCCTAAAGTACATGTTTCTAATTTTGGGGGGAACCTTACATCCGGGATATTCACATCGTAGTAATGGACTTCTGTGACATTTGGGTAGAGAGCTAGTTTATTAGCGCCATTGACATCCATAAAGTAACTGCTTGCTTTGATCTTCTTGAAGTTAGATAAGATATCCTTATCTAATTCTAGCAACCTATCCAAATCTGCCATAAAGGTCAACTCTAAAGTCTTTGGTTGGAACAAGGAGGACTCAATAAATAGCTTGAGATTCTTATAATGTACCTCTGTAGGAGGTACATGCTGTTCATTCCTGATTCTCTCAATCCTACTACCAGAATTGGTAGAACGAACTGTGGAGTATATTTTATTGTAAACATACTTCCTCAAAGAACCAAACGAGATCAAAGGACGTAAATGATTCACATCCAAATACTCAAAGATCTCCTCCAAGATCTCCAACGGAAGATTCTGCAATATCGTCAAATCGTTCCCATCCATCGACTCACTAAAATCATCAATATAAACTATACCAAATTATATATATATAAATTAGAATGATGATGATCTCGTAATTCCGGTCTCCTTATCTACACCTGATTTGAAGCGCCAAACTCCAACCTTCACCATACCGATCTTCATGGCAACGGTTTTATTTTTTTAGTCAGCACTCACCATCATCACTTAATTCCTACTTGTGTCTGTTCACCCTGTACCTAAATCACGCTGATCCTAACCACACCACTAAAAATTCAACTTACCGTGTTGGCATATTCGGACAGACACTAAATGTTGCATTAAACTTTTCATCAGTATAAAGTTGGAAGGCGTTCACACTTTTTTTTTTGCTGAAAAACTCCCACATCTCTTCTTGACTAGTACAGTATGGCGTTTGAGCAAGCAAATGGTGATTTGGGGTACGATGGTATATCTGTGACGTTGAATTACTTTACAGGGTTACCTAATCCCAGTAGTATTCACGATTCCCGAATTGCTGTTATATTCAAGTCATTGTTGAAAAAAGACTCAATCACTAAAGAGAGATCACTTAACGATCTTTTGGAAGCTATTTCTGATAAAGAAAATAAGAACTCGTTTCAAGACGAGGTCACGATAATATCATGGGTTCAAATATATCCAAAGTTAGCCATTGACAATTCTAGAACTGTTCGTATCTTGGCACATCTGGTACAATCCAAGTTTCTCTTGGTGGTGGGAGGAAAAGAGTATTCCAAATACTTGAAGAGTTCAATTCCAATATGGATCCACGGGTTATTTGACAACGACAAAGCCGTTGCCACGTCTACTTATAGATCGTTTTTGGTCAGCTTCAGAAACGAAAGACAGAAAATCGACAAGATCTGGGTTTTATTCTACGACCAGATCTTGAACTTCATCATCACTGGAATCTCTCTAGAATCCCACCTGAGCTTGTCGGACAAAAGATACACTAAAGATGATGACTCCAGAGCAAAATATGAAAGACTCGTGAATGCATGTCTCTTGATGTTGAACAAGATTATCTCATTATTCAACAACGGAGTTTTAAAAATAGACGAAAACTTGTCTAGCGTTGCGGAAATTGACATTCTCTTGAGCTCAGACAAAATCTGGACCCACTTGGGAACCTCCGTAGCAGAAAGTACCTTGAATATCCCACTTTTGAAAACACTCTTAGTATTCACTAAAACATTGTTCTTACAAAACTCCCGCAGAAGAGAACCAAACTTATTCATCTCAAGCTTGAACGGAGCAAAGGGAATACATAAACAAGTTGCCAAAACTTTCATTTCTAAAGTCAAATTATCAGTTAGCAACAAATCAGCAACCTCAGGAATTATGTACTCAACAGCAATCTTACAGTTTTGGGACACCTTAACTACACTCACGGAATTCTCTTTGTTGCCAAACATAGAGGAACTCAAAATTAAAAAGAATTTCTGGCAATTAGGTGGTAGCAAGAGCTTCTCCCGTTTAGTGGAATACCTCAAGTTGGGCTACTGTAACCTGGACCCAACTTACTATATTAAAGTCTCACTTTTCTTTGTTGCACTTTCGAAAATCAGCTTTGTTGAAGAAGACGAGTTCTTAGACTTTAGTAGCCCGGATGATGCAAAGTCTGTATTGCTCAACATATTCGGCAAGCAATTGAAATCATTAAGAACGTTGCCTGAAATTAAGTCCTGGGTTGACTGTACTTTCCAAGTATACCACGTCTTTGATTCAAACACAACAGAAGATCTTGAGGGTATCTTACACACTACCTTCTATAGCATTTTGGACAAGATTGCCAAAACCACACTCGCTCCAAGAGACGGTGTCAAGGTGACACAGAAGGATGTATGCTCAACTGTTGCTGAATACTTGCATGAACTAACAGAAGCTCCATTCTTTGAAGAGTTAAATTCCAGTATTGTCAACTTGGTTGTGAAAAATGAATCAGAGTTGTCTATTTCAGACTTTAAGTTCGAAGCATCTTCTAAGGAAATTTTCAACTTTTACTTAGAGGTCCTTCTGGAAATGAAGCTCTTAAGTGTAGCAGACAAATTAATAGAAGAGATTCTTGCCAAACTTGAAGAAGATACATCTTTGGACACCCCAAAGTTGGCGTTCCATTTCCTCTCTACTTACCTCACTTTCAAAAAGGAATTGAGCACAGAACTTGAAGCTTTCTTTGAATTACTCCCAAGTTTCATCACTGAAGACTTTGTGGATCCTGTTGTTGAACTATTTGTTGAATTCTTGTCAGTTTCGAATGCTGAAGATACTTCACAAACCATAGATGACTTCTACTTGGCTCTTAGCAGTGTCAAGTTTTCTAGTATCCCAAATGTGTTCTCAAGAATAGAATCTCACTTGCACAATCCAAAATTACAGGATGTTCCAAAATACCTCACTGAGTTGTCTAAGAAGGATTCATTGCTGACTGATGAAACTAACTTGGTTTTTAATTTCACTAATTCTCCTGACATCCTCAAGAACTTACTCGTTTCAGCATCAAAATCTGAAGCCAACTCATTGAAGTTTATCAGTGAGACAAAAACTACAAGTGCTGATGAAATCGAGAATAGCGCACACATAAAAGCTATATTGGCAACTGCAGTTAAATTCCTCGACCAAAAGGAGTGCTTAGAATTTGCACTGAATATCAAGTCGTCAGACTTACTTGAAGATTCAATTTTGGAGTTCATCAAGGACTCTTTTTACCAAACAGACTTTACCTTTGTCGCTACGTTTTTGAAGTCTAGACCAGAAGTTTTGAAAAGAATCATATCCAAACTTAATACCACCGTCAAGGGATTCAGTTCCCCTTCGTTGGCTCTCTCAAATCCCTTAGAACAGAATATTTATTTGGTTCACAATGATGCAGGCACTCAGGAATTAACAAGTCTTTATGTTACTTACGGTAAGTTTGTGAGCGACTTGACTTCAGAAGTACACCAAGACAGCATTTTGTTGTTGGCTGCATATCTCAGTGAATACATTGACGACTACCTTTTCCTCCTGCCAAAGAAGTCCATTCTGAACCCTGAAGAGATCTTACATATCAAGGGAAACCTCAGTAAAAAGTTCATGAATGCCGTTAAGGCCACAACTTTGGATTCAATCTTGGAGACTTTGAATAATGAGTCAGAAGAAGAAAAGGATGTATCATTGGTTCAAGAATTGATTGCCACAATCCAAGAGAACAAAAACTTACTGGGATACAGCGCAAGAGTTTTCAAGCAAATCCTTGACTCAGTATTTGACCAGACTTCTTTACAAGAATTCGAGAATGCTCCTATAAACTTTACGAAATTGGCAAAGTATCCACTCTTGTTATCTACCTTTTTACTCAGTGGAACCAAATTTTTGACCAAGTCCAACAAGTTTGACAGAATTCGTAATTTCGTTGCTGCTGAAATCTTGGGAGTTAATAAACAGAATGAAATCTTAAGCTCGGGATTGGAGTGGGTTACATTGTGTATTAACTTTTTCAATGTTGAGGAAGAACATGAAATTATTGTCGGACACAGATTGGCGATGGTTTTCAACCAATTTAACTCTTGGTTGGAATCTGAAATTGCATATGATTACGAATTCATTGACATGAGAGTTCAAATCACAAGATTCATGCAGGGATTATTGTTGACTCAACCCAACTTACCTGATAAGGCTTTCAAGCTTGCAGTTCAACTCATCTCAGTTAATTTGAGCTATTGTCAAGTGGAGCATACAAGGTATGACCTCAGATACTTTACAGTGAAGTTGATTAATACTGTTAACCGCATGTCAAGTCACGTAGCAATTGAAGCTTGGGAAGAATCAAGATTGGATATTCTTGAAGAGTTATTAAACTTGATACTCAGCGAAGAGATTCACACTATGGACTTGGAAGTTGATAACCAGGCAGTTGTTCTTTGTCATGATCTCTTAGGACGCACTTACTATTCATTGGACTTCCCAAACAAGTTATTGAATGAAAAAATTGATAACTTCTATCTGTTGATCAAGTACGATTTCATTCCTTTGCAAAGAAAAGCAGTCTCAACTTTGAGTAAGCTTATTCCTATCAATCAACAAGACTTTGTTGTTGAATACCAGTTACAAAAACCTAATGAAGATGACGAAAAGGAATTCGAGGCTAAATTGCCTGAAGTATTGTTGAAGAATGTCAGCATCCCAGATCCTAGTGACATTGAGCCTGAATCTATTCATTCGGTGACCTCATACTTGTGGAGTTGGTTGTTAATATTCTCTCATTTCGAAGACATTACATTTGCTATCCGTTCGGAGTATATCAATCAATTGAGAGACTCTGGTGCTGTCCCAACTTTCTTAAAGTATGTTTTTGAACAAGTTGACGTTTCTGAAAACAAATTCTTGCAGAAATTGACAGACGGTAAATTGGACAAGACCATCAATACTGAAGATATATTGATTAAATCATACAGTGCACAACGCGGCTGCCCAGGCGAAAGCAACGAATTTGAGATGAAGTTTTTGTTGATGCACTTGTACTACTTGTCCTTCAGATACCTCGGTTCGATGATCCAGCCATGGTTCAAAGAGATTCGTGATCTTCAATTGAAACAACTGATTGAGAAGTTTTCTATTAAGTTTGTTTCTCCATTGTTGATTTCGAAATTGTTGACTGAGGTTTCTGAGGCAAAGGTCAAGGTTGAGGAGAAGAATGAAAATATGACTATTAAGGTGAACTCTATTACGAATGAGATCAGATCTACATATGTCATTGATGAGCACGTCATGGAGATGGTTATTAAGGTGCCATTCAATTATCCTCTTGATAATGTTGCTGTGGATGGTCCTCTCCGTCTTGGAGTTAAAGAGAACCAATGGAGGGCCTGGTTGTTAGCTTCACAGAGAGTGATTTCTTTACGTAATGGATCCATTATGGATGCGATTGAAGTTTTCAACAAGAATGTGAATCTTCATTTTTCAGGTTTCGAAGAGTGTGCAATCTGTTACTCCATCTTGCATCAAGATCTTTCATTACCATCCAAGAACTGTCAAACTTGTTCCAACAAGTTCCATGCTGCTTGTCTTTATAAGTGGTTCAAGAGTTCTGGTAGTAGTACTTGTCCACTTTGTCGTTCTGCTTTTAACTTCAGAAACAACAGAACTGTTGGAGTATAACAGGATAGTGATTGTGAGTGACTCATAGTATGAGTTTTAATATGAGTGTTTATATAAGTGAGTGACAATCATTCAATGATTTATAGAAAATTAAGACATTATGGGATGAATCTACTGTAGGCTATGACATTGTTGATAGTGCTTTGATGTTTCTAGTATATTCACTATTTCGATGCTACGTCCAGACTTTTAAATTGAAATGTAATGGAATCATTTTAGTCTGAATCTGATATTAGTATTATTTCATCAAGAAGATCTGTCGTTCTTTGTGAGGTTCCTGAAGTTTCTTCTGAGACGATTATTGAATCTCTCATGCTATTTGACATATCAGCATCGCTAGATATAATCATGTTAGACCTTCTCTTTGGTATTTTGATTGCAGTAGTTGATTCCTGGCTACCGTCATCATTTGGTACTTCAAACGAAGAAGCAAAGTCAGCTTCACTTGAAAGGTGTATCTTCAATTTTCTTCTTTTAGGTGGTTTGATACGAGTAGGGGATTCATCTCTCTCCAATTCTTCATTCAAGTCTTCCTTACTTCTCTCAATAAAGTCTGCTAAATTGGAGGAGGTAGCGTGTTCAAGTTTAGGTATGTTCTTGAGTCCAATTCTACCACGCTCTATATCATTTGATTCTGTAGCTCCTTTGCCTAAAAGTGTATCCAAAGTCAGATTCTGCCTTGAGATGACCTTTTGCTTCTTTCTAGAGGAATTACCACTTCCTGGTGAAACTAGCCTGTTCGGTGAACTTACTTTTGATACGTCAAAGAAGCTTAAAAGGTTCGTAGCTTGCGGATCGTATCTTTGTCTTTTCACTTTCAGTGGCAGTTTCATTCGTACGGAGTCTTCGTATAACTGTTCAAGTTCTGGATTCACATATCGAAGGAGCTGTCTTGGGATCCAAACATACTTTTCCGTTTGGGTTTCTTTTGTAGGGCTCCCTACGTAAAGATCTTTGAATACTTCTTTAAAGTGAGAAAGGTCATATCTAACCATTAAACACTCAACTCCTCCCTTCTCTTTTTCTTGTTTGTCTATCCTCAAGTATTCCAGGTGGAGTGAATAATGGACAGGAGAAAGCAATTTAATGATTATGCGGTTGAGGGTCCAATTGTATCTTTCGCTGATGTGTAGGGTAGCTACTGATGTTCTAACTGATTCTTCTGGTATAAAGTATTGTGAAGTTTCTGTTACAATCAGTTTTCCAATCACTCGAGATTCGTTTATACGGCATAACGAGTTGATTCTTGTGTATTCTCCTGTTTTCTTATTTGTTAGGTCCAAGACATTGAAAGATAATTCTCCTGAGCTGAATGATGATGGTAAGAATTTGAAGAGGTGTGGATGAACAAATGGGTATTTGTAGAACATGCTATTTGAGCTATCCAATTCAATGGAGTCTTCCAAAGTCAATTTCCTTCCACATATCTCTCTTGACCTTATTTTAAGTTCCTTTGTTAATTTAGAACTTAGTGATTCAAGGTTTTTCCTGAAGAATGGGTCTAAGATTTGAGTATTGACGTTGGATTCAAACAATTGGTTGAATTCTTTTGAGAAGTCGATTAAGTTCGTAGCTCTTTTCTTTGTTGGCAGGGACCCAATTTTAAAGCTCTTTATATGAGAATCGCTACCACTCAATGCAATTCTTACAGCATTCTCAATCCCAATTCTCCATATTCCAGTTGAATAATCGCCTCCGCATAAAATAGCCAAGAATATCAACCTATTACTGCAAAGACCAATCTCGCTCTCGACTTTCTTCGCATCTACTGGTGTGACATAATAATAATCCTGAGATATTTCCCCAATGTCTTTCTCTTTGGAAAAGTTTCTCAATACTTTAGTAGCACCAAAAATGAGTGAATCAACATCATCTGAAAGTACATAGTCAACTATCCCATATTGTGATAGATACGCGCATTGAGCTTCTGCTTCTGCGGGTGCTTGGAGCCATTGGATTTCATTTCTAGCAATCTCTTTCTTTAAGCCAGTAATATCAATCTCCACATCACCACCACTTTCATCCTCATAATAATCCTCCGGCTTCGACCGTATGAAATTAATGTACATATCCAAGAAATCACCCTGTTGCTTGGTAGGTTCATTGCGCAACTTTAAAGGCTTGAACTTCCCATCAAAAACAACTACATACGTAATATTCAACGAACTCAAATAAAGCAACTTGGCCATCACATTCCGTACAACATACTTGAGATCATTCGACTTGAATATTAATGTGTACGCGTCTATTGCCAATCGCACGCACCTTCCATGCTCACGTAAAAACAGTGTTGATAATTGATCAATTGTAACTCTTTCATCGAAAGCAGGTTTCAAAACAGTCCACAATCCTGCCACTCCCATAACTCCAATAGAACCTAAACACAAATCTACACTATAAACCGTCCTTTTATCTGCCTTTTGATCACTAAAATCTCCACTTTAGCAGCATTTAAGTTTCCTAAAATGGCTGCTACCAAAATTTCGTCAAGGGCACAAAACATTTAAAGATTCAAAGAAACAGTTGAAAGCATCATAGTAATCAGTCCCATTATTGAGTAGGATATGAGTCATTTAATGCTGCTGAATCTGAATCTGAATCTTCTAGATGATTCTATGGATAAAGATACGTCTCCGTTTTATGTTGGGCAGCTCCTTTGCGGTGGGTTCCAGGGTACTACTGTTACTCCACAAGCTTACCATTTAATAGTTGAGCATCATATTTCCACCATGATATTGTCACGTAAGAATGCCGTTTCTGTTGCTCAGGTTACTAAACTTATACGGGACTTACAGCGTATTGCTTATACCGAGGCCAACTATAAGTATCCAATCATGTTTGCAATTGATGAAGAAGGAGGAATGATGAACTCTCTCTTCGATCCTGAATGGTTGACTCAGTATCCGAGTGCCATGGGTCTTTCTGCTAGTAGGGACACCGAACTCATATATGAGATATCAAAGGCAGTCGCCATGGAATTGAAAGTTATAGGTTTCCTGATACTCTTGGGTCCTGTATTAGATGTGGTCACCAAATTACTGCATCAATTGGTGAGTGTCCGTAGTTTTGGAACCACCATCGAAGATGTCACCAAGTATGGTTCAATATGCTGTAAGGGATTCCAAGATGGAGGTCTCTTCACCATGGGGAAACATTTCCCAGGTATAGGTAACGCTACCGTAGATTCACTTTTGGAACTTCCCATGATCGGTGATTCCTTGGACCAAATCAAAAACTTCAACGCAGTACCGTTTTCCAATTTGTTGAAGGAAGGTCTCCTTGATGGAATCAGTGCCACTGGCTGCGGAGTGCCTACTATTAGTCCAGATGAAACTCATGCCTGTTTATCACCAATCGTTATAAACCAATTATTACGGACTGAAATGGGATTCGATGGCGTGGTTATCAGTGAGTGCTTGGAAATGGACGCTCTCTACCACTCAATAGGTTTGGGCCAAGGTGTTATCTTGGCCATCTCTGCAGGTTGTGACTTGGTAATGGTATGCCACGACTTATCCTTACAAAACGAAGCCATTGACTCCATGGAAAAAGCCCTTGCGAACGGAAACATCGATGAGGAATTGATAATGGCCAGTCTGGCAAGAATTGAAAAACTTCAATTAAGACTCCCACTTTGGTCAACCATTTTTCCTGATGACGACAACGAAACAAACTCCCGCTCTTCCTCAATGGTAGACCCAAACGAAGAGTCTCAACCAGAAGTAAAATTATTCAGAAACGAACACCCAGAACTTTGGGCAAAACACCAAAAGTTATCCGAATTGATATACCAAAAATCGATCACTTTGGTACGAGACTACAACGATACGCTACCAATATCCAAGTACATCTCAGGCCCAACCCCTGGGAAACAAGTTGACAACGTATTGTTGCTTACTCCGTTATTAAATCCAATCTACTCAAACCCATCACAGCATGAAAAACAACTATACTCAGGAGAAGAAGTATTCCAAAAGTTTGGTGACTTGATATCACAAAAGACAAGTGACGACAAACCCTTCAATGTCTTGCATACTACGTATACAGCCAACGGTTTAACTGCACTCCACGAGTCACTTATCGAGAACTCAAAGGTGGTAATAGTATTAACCTCAGAAGCAACGAGAAACATGTACCAGATTAGTATTGTCAAATACGTGTCTATTCTCTGTGGGGCTAACCCCAACTCTTTCAGCAATAGCACAGCTTTCACTTACTCGCAGCTACTGAAACCATTGATTATAGTTGCGACGTCTTCGCCGTACGATTTCTTCTATAACAAGAGTATCGGAAGTGCATACTTGTGCTGTTTTGACTACACAAATCAAGTTTTGGCCAAGTTGGCTGGAGTATTGATGGGTGAGTTTGAAGCTGAAGGATGCATCCCAGGAGAAACTAAGTTCATAGGGAAGCCAAAGCGGAAACGCACCCATGACAGCAACGCGCTTGAACTATCACCACAACAATCGAGGGTACGAATCTCTACTCCAAAAAGAAGATGGTTGGTTGATGAAGTGGATTTGAATAGAGACTGGTCCGGGATTGTGAAGCTTTTGAAGAACAACACTATAGACTCGGATCTGATTTTAAGTGGGTCTACTGGAAATACATTGAACTATCAAAGTGATTGTTTCTACAGGAAATTGTATGGGTTACTTGTATCAACGGCCAAGACGCAGAAACACTTTGTGGTAAGAAACTCATCCTTAAACATCATCTATGGAGTAGTTTTGACTTGGGTTGACGAGACGATTGAAAATGACAAGACTGGGTCTATCATGTACTTATTGGTTGATAAATCAAAGCGGACGCAAAGTATAGGTAAAAACTTGCACGCGCGAGGCATACGGTACTTGACCAAAGAAAGAGGGTGTAAAACGTTGACTTTAGGAAGCTCTTTCCCATTGATTCTGTTTCCTGACAACTCTAACTTCTTGTTATCTGACAAAAAAGCTACCAAAAGTAACAACAAGGTTGCCACTTTTATGCATAATGTCGGATGGGACTTACCTGAAAAGCTCCGTAAGAAGTATATTATGGTTCTCGATGACTTAGAGAACTGGCAAGTCCCCAAGAAGATCTTCCGTGAGTTGATGATTGTGGGTGTGAGGTTTGATATTTGCAGTAGTGCAGAGAAGTTGATGACATTGATTGAAAGGTACTCCGCCAAAGATGAGAATGAGACTACAGCAGACACAGAGGATAAGGAACGAATCAAGAGTTTGTACACAGAAGCCATCAAGTACTTGTCGAGTCCGTCCAACCATGGTGCCAAAATCATCATTGCACTTGAACCTACAAACCAGAGTGTGATAGGATCCATAGTGTTATTCACCAACAAGTCGCAGCTTTCCAAATTCTATCCATTTATCGACGACTGTGGACGTACCAACAATACTTCGAGCTTGGACAATGTTTCCATGATTGGAGGGATTATAGGGCCTGTGATTGACCCACTGTATTCGAATTTGACAGAGATATTCAAGTATGGATTGATTTGCAGTGGTATCACGTTCCTTAAGTCCAACCTTAACGATGGAGAAACACAAATGAACCAATGTGTAATGGTTGGAGTGAATGACGATAAATCGATAAATGGAGTAAAAGACATTGGATTCAAGCAGTGGAAGTATTACTATGATTACTACGATAAGAAGGGTAACGTCGCAGGGTTTTTAAAATGATGATAAGAGAAGTTAAAACAATAACGAATTATTGAGGAATTTAAACGGTTTCTTTAACTAATGAATTATATGATTATGTATATTATTAAAAATGTGAAAGATTATTTAATTAATTTAATGTAATAAGATGATACAAGAGATATAATTCGTTTAGAACATGTCTTTGAGTTTCCTTTAAATGTTTTCTTCTAGTAAAGGTTTTACGTTTCTAAGAAAAGTATACAAAATCTTGAAAAAATTATAAGTCCCGGGTGACAAACGCATCATATGGTTTAGTTGAATTGTAACCCATAAAAAGGTTTACAGCAATTTCAGCTTTGCAGGTTAGGAAGAGCCTCTAGTGAAAGGCCCTGCCATACTAACTATACCTATTGTATACACAATAAACGTACAATTAACAATTTTAACTTTTTAAACCGTTTAGCAAACCAATGGATGACTGCGTAAATCTAATCTTGGATCGGGTTCGAAACTAAGCATCCGGTATTGTCTTGTATTGCTATAGATCATGGCCCAACTTGTGGAGTTTGGAGTGAAAAAACTCAAATGCGGAGAAAAGGAACCAAACAAAAGGAATCAAAAGTCATCAATTTAATAGAGGCTGTACGTAATTAAGTACATCTATAATTAGGAGGTGAAGAAGATGTAGATGAGGTAGTTGTGTAGATCTAGATCACATCTTGATGGTGTATATTACAGCGATGAATACGAACACTTTACGTTGAAAGTTACTAAACTTGAACCAGTTCTGTACCTATTCATTTTATATACAAGTATATCAAACAACTTCCGAGACGTAGCAGAGTTAATAGCATTCGCTTAAATACTTCAATAGATGCCTGTTCTCACCTCAACCAAAGACGAACCTGCTCGCTTTTCATTTCCTAATTATGTTGTCAATCAATCCCTCTCAACCATAAATTTGCACCCAAAACTTTCCCCTCCCTTGAAACACAGTAGCTCAACGTTGACACACACAGGCTCCATCAACTTCAGTGTACGTAACCAGTACAATGTAATGATGTATTATTACGGACTTGAAACCCTCCCCGACCTCCCCGAGTCCCTCCCTCCCCCCCTTTTCTGAGACATGAAATGCCATTCGTGTCATCCCGGGGCCGATAGGAGGCTGCGTTGATAAGTAATGATAATTTATGCAAGATTAATCAAGATTCACCAAGAGTATTCAAGAGTATTCAAGGGTAGTGCACTGAATTCATAGAATATGTTCTATTTTAAGTAAAGACTATCAATACTTGAATGATGGGAGTATAATCATACTGTTTACAGTATCAAAAATTTACTCCACATTTCAAGATACAACACTTGAAAACTATAAATTGTAATCTAACAGTTTCTGGGATCGCCCTGGGATGTTGACAACGGCTGCAAACGGTACCTCAGGACCCCGGTTTCTTAATCCCAACATTCATAATATCGCACTTACGTAGTCGCGGAGATCCTCCAAATCTATTCTCAGTTTGTACACTCTGAAATTCAATTCAATTTTCACCCCACGGCTCTTTAATTAGCACAGGCTCTGAACCGAACTAGACTTTACAATCCCAACACACCGATCAAGCCAAGTCTACATTACAATAAGATGACGGTGAACCGAAAAACCCTCAATAAAGTAACGCGTGATCTAATAACTACGTGAATGAAACTAATTCTCTCCCCCTTTTTACTTCCCTTGGCTCGTTTGTTTCTCTTTTGTCTCTTTGTCTCTTTGTCTCTTTGCACTTTGCTCTTTGTCTTAATAAAAATCACATTCTTGAGCGATTTAACCTGTCATCATGAACCCCAATCCCACTATTCGTTCTCTTCAACTCTTGTCCTAACTTCAATACCTTTCACCACCCGGGCATCTATTTGTTTACCAACATCGATTTAACCCGCACCGTGTCCTATCCTAACTTCACGTCTACATGCAGCCTCTTACACCCAACATTCACTCGGCTGTTCCACCCTAAATGTCACACTATAGCTAATACAGCCTTGCTGAAAAAAAAAAAAAAAAGAAGTACCCCGGACAGGTGGATCCCCGGGATTTAGGAGCACGTAAAAACACGGAAAGGTCGGTGCCGACAATTTCCGTAGGAGATTTCCCCAGATTTTTCGGTTTCTTAGTGTCCCAATGTGGAGAAGTCCCTTTCCCCGGGAAAAGACCCGCCCTTCAACACTGCAAAATCGAGAAAAGGCCTATGCCAACGCTTGCTTTCTGGTGGGATGAAAATTAGTATAAATAAGGCTCCAAATCCACTTTAATATAGCTTTTACTTCTTCATTACATTACTATTACATCCTCAAAATGACTCCTCCTAACGCAGTTGAATCTAGTATTAACTTTAGTGGTCACCCAACCATTAAATCTACCGAAGACCCTTTGGTGCAACAATTATCCTTGAGTGAAGACGTGGATATTCGTCACAATGCTCCTCCTTCCACTTTATATGAAGACGGTTTGTTGGAAAAGGGAACCACTATTTCTTCCACCGGTGCTTTATTGGCTTACTCTGGTAAGAAGACTGGTAGATCTCCAAAGGACAAGAGAATTGTCGACGAGTCTACTTCTTCCCACAACATTTGGTGGGGACCAGTGAATAAGCAAGTTGACGAGTTGACTTGGAAGATTTCCAGATCCAGAGCTTTGGACTACTTGAGAACAAGAGAAAAGTTGTTTGTCGTTGATGCTTACGCCGGTTGGGATCCAAGATACAGAATCAAGGTTAGAATTATCTGTGCCAGAGCTTACCACGCTTTGTTCATGACTAACATGTTGATTAGACCAACCGAAGAAGAATTGGCCAACTTTGGTGAGCCAGACTTTACCATCTACAATGCCGGTCAGTTCCCAGCTAACGTGCATACCAAGGGTATGACCTCCTCCACATCTGTTGAAATCAACTTTAAGGATATGGAAATGATCATCTTGGGTACCGAGTACGCTGGTGAAATGAAGAAGGGTATCTTCACTGTCATGTTCTACTTGATGCCTATCAAGCACCAAGTCTTGACCTTGCACTCGTCATGTAACCAAGGTGACGAAAAGGGAGATGTTACTCTCTTCTTTGGTCTTTCTGGTACCGGTAAGACCACTCTTTCTGCTGACCCTAACAGAAAGTTGATTGGTGACGATGAGCACTGTTGGTCCGACCAAGGTGTCTTCAACATTGAAGGTGGATGTTACGCCAAGTGTTTGGACTTGTCGAAGGAGAAGGAACCAGAAATTTTCAATTCTATCAAGTTTGGTTCTATCTTGGAAAATGTCGTCTACGACCCATTGACCAAGATTGTCGACTACGAAAACTCTGCCATCACCGAAAACACCAGATGTGCTTACCCAATCGACTTTATCCCATCCGCCAAGATCCCATGTTTGGCTGACACACACCCAACCAACATCATCTTGTTGACCTGTGACGCCAGTGGTGTCTTGCCACCAGTGTCCAAGTTGACCAACGAACAAGTCATGTACCACTTTATCTCTGGTTACACCTCCAAGATGGCTGGTACCGAAGAAGGTGTCACTGAACCACAAGCTACTTTCTCTGCTTGTTTCGGTCAACCATTCTTGGTCTTGCACCCAATGAAGTACGCTCAACAATTGAGTGAGAAGATCTCCAAGCACAATGCCAACGCATGGTTGTTGAACACCGGTTGGGTTGGAGCTTCTGCTGCTAGAGGTGGTAAGAGATGTTCCTTGAAGTACACTAGAGCCATCTTGGATGCTATCCACTCTGGTGAATTGAGTAAGGTTGAATACGAAACCTTCAACACATTTAACTTGCATGTTCCAAAGTCGTGTCCTAATGTGCCTTCTGAGATCTTAAACCCAACCAAGGCTTGGACCGAAGGTGTTGACTCTTTCAACAAGGAAATCAAGAGCTTGGCTGGAAAGTTTGCTGAAAACTTTAAGAAGTACTCTGACCGTGCCACTCCTGAAGTGCAAGCTGCTGGTCCAGATGTTTAGGTGGTGAGATTGTGCATTAGTTATATACCATATTTATTCATATATTCGTTTCAAGATTTTGTTGTAGATGGGTGTAATTCTGAAGATTAAGTAGCTAAAGTCGATGTTAAAAGCATTCACCTTGGCATTTCTTTAAAGAATATGTTAAATTCTCAGGGCATGATTTGCCACTTTGGTTTTATAGTTCTTTTAACCTGACAACCCTAACTTATAATCTATTTTGCAGCAATTTAAAAATAAACATACACTGAAATTCACAAAAAGGAATTACTGGATTCAAAAGATGTACGAATGTTTGAAAAGTGGAGTATATGAGAATCAACTTAACATGAAACTAGAGGAAGTTGTGCCAAGGTGGAGTATGAATAATTATTTTTCTTTTGAAAGCTTTTCGCTAAGGAATATGAAAAGAGCTGCCTAGGATAGTAGATACGGTGTAATCCCTGCGATCAGAACCAGTATGGTATACCAAGTATTTCGATTCTTATAACTACGCCCCACATTATTCTCAATTGTAATTACATCAGCCTTGTCATTTCACAATCATATGAAATGAATGCTCTATTTTGCGCACCAACCCGCCTCAACAGCTCTTACATAGTGGCCGATCCTCAGATCTACAGCCGATGCTTATTTTTGTATGGCCAGAATGGTTAGTAGACAGCAACTCTCGAGAGTTTTAGGTTCTTAATAAACATAAAGCCGAAATTAAGAAAAGTTGAAGGAATTCAGACCATCATGCATCTAAGTCGTAAAAAGCTTAAATGTATCGTATAGTTTTTTTTTGGTCCGTATTGTTGCGATAGATATTCCTTCTAACCCTTATTCAATAGAAGGAATGTTCCATTGGTAGATCAAGAATGGATCTTCTCGAATGTTTACTCATTACTTTTTGACATCAACGTATCATGCACCTGTCAATATTGATTACCACATTAGCGAAAAAAAATTAGACACATTTCTTCTCTTGCAATTGTAGCAGCCTTGGGTGTGGTTGAAAACGCTACAAAAAGACAGTCCATTAGTAATTGCCCAAAAATAATCTCTTGAGTTCCGCATCCTTCAAACAATAAACGGAATGCACCCATCAAATTAAAGTTTATTTTACCCTGTGTCAAATTGGAGCCAGAGTTCAACACCAGAGGAGAGCTTTTTCCGTAAGGTATACCTCTACTTCACAGGAGAAACCCCAAACAAGACAATGCTCTTCCTCTCGTTTAGCTGATCAGGAACAAGAAAGAAACAATTACAAAGCCACCCCATCTGTCCTACTTCATGTAAAGAGAATATTACAAACCTTATTCTGAGCCTCTCTATTGGCAGGCTTATATAAGTCACTCCGCCCCAGGACAATCGAAAGATCTTTTGACAGTGTTGAGTAAATAGACTCGTGTATCTACAAGTACAGTAAGAATTATAGCATAAGCCCAATAAAACCCTAGACCACCGAGTAGAGCCGTAGATTCCTTGTATAAGTTGTTGATCCATCACCCCATCCCAAACAAATATATCCCGCGATTCAAGTGCTCCTACAGTTTCGGCGCAACTGAATCTTCCGTAACAATCCTGCGTGCAATACCCTTTTACTCCAACTTGCATCCTTCGAGTATCGAAAGGAGAAAAATTTATAAAGGTCGGTTGGATTCTCCCAGAACGTAATTTGAAACGATTAATGGCATATTTTGTTGAAAACTTGATCAGTTGGTACGGTATACTTGCTGTCTCTTTGTTTGTTTCGTACGTGCTTCGTACATATGCGAGCTACCGTTTACATCAAAGACTCGGTGACGAGCCTCCAGTGAATATTGAAAATGATGGAGCTTTTGGATTCAAAATTGCCAAACGTTTAGCTGTTGCAAACAAAGAGGGGACTATTATGGATCTTTTCGAAGAAAGATATCAGAACTGCAAACTTCCTGAATGTAAGACATTTAAATGCAAAGTCATGGGATTGGACTTGTTCCAAACTGCAGACCCGGAGAATATTAAGGCTATGTTAGCAACACAATTTGAAGATTTTGGCTTGGGTCTTAGAAACAAGATGTTCTTTCCATTTTTAGGAAATGGAATATTTACCCTAGACAACGAACCATGGAAGCATTCGAGAGCTATGTTACGTCCTCTGTTTATTCGTGAGAGAATTGGACAGTTGCATCTGCTTGAAGGCCACCTTCAATCGTTTATAAACCACATCAAAAAACACCAAAGTAAACCTTTTGATGTTCAATCACTTATCAATAAGTTGACTTTGGACTATTCCACTGAGTTTCTTTTTGACGAAAGTCTGGCTGCTTTGGATGATGGAACTATTGAATACCATGCTAAAAACTCCACCTACCTCGATTTAAAACAAGACTTTGTGAAAGCCTTTGACTTTAGTCAGTCCTACATACTGAAAAGATTGGTTGTACAGAAATTCTATTGGATATACAACTCCAAAGAGTTTCACGAAAACTGTGCTAGAGTTAAGAGATTTGCGGAAATGTACGTTGACCACGCACTCAAGTTGTCACCTGAGGAATTGGCATCAAAATCAGAGGACACATATGTCTTTTTGTATGAGTTGGTCAAGAGAACAAGAGACCCTGTAGTTATTAGAGACCAGTTACTTAATGTGTTGATTGCTGGAAGAGACACCACTGCAGGATTGATGTCTTTCTCCCTCATGGAGCTTGCACGTAATCCAGATATATTGCAAAAGCTCAAGGACGAGATCAAGAACAAATTTGGTGATGACCATGAACTGATTACTTTTGAATCTCTTAAAAGATGTGAATACTTGAAGGCATTTTTAAATGAAGTGTTAAGATTCCATCCACCGGTGCCCAAGAACGCTAGAGTTGCTGTAAGGGACACTACGTTGCCAAGAGGTGGAGGCCCAGATGGAAAGGGACCAATTTTAATTAGAGAAGGTCAAAACATCATCTACCTGGTGTACTGTATGCATAGAGACGAGGCCAATTATGGAAAAGATGCAAAGAAATTCAGACCTGAAAGGTGGTTCGAGGAGACTTGCAAACAAGTAGGCTGGGCCTACTTACCATTCAATGGTGGTCCAAGAATATGTTTGGGACAACAATTTGTTCTTACACAAGCTTCTTATATTTTGGTGAGACTTTTACAGACGTTCGATCATATTGAAGGCTTATCGCCTGAGACTACAGTACGTTTCGATGCACATTTGTCGATGCTGATACACGGAGGCGTTAACTTGGCAATTTATTAATCATTAAATGGTAACCCGCAGTTGTGCCTCGTGAAGTTAGAAACATGTTCATTTCATATTATATATATTAATAGAAATAAAGTTGAATAAACGCATACTATGCATTTACAATTTCATTCTAGTCAACTTGATCATTCATTGATTACAAGATTAGTCCTAGGATAGGGGTTTACCAGTTGTATACTACACCGTTTCTTATCTTTAAACGAATTAGTATTTTAACGGTTAATAACCACTAAGGCAGGGAATTCTTGATGTTGACGTAAATGTATGTCAAATATGTGGTAAGCAAATGCAAGTTAATCCTTATTGTATTATAGACTTTAGATGTTTGTGTATCATTTAGGCATATACGTAAGCATCAAAGGATCTGCATTCTACATGTAACCTTTTCTCACAACATTTCATTTGCACAGGCAAGGAATTTTGTCAACAATAAGAAACAAAAAGCTTAGTTTACTATTAGTGTCATCTCAATACTTCTCATTGACAATAAAAATCTTATTGTTTGGTAGTGTTGGTTGACCCATGTGTCATAAAAGAAATTTACAATACAACACCATTACATGTACAAGTGAAGGCTGTTTATCGACGTTTAGTGCTTGGTACCTGAATTCATTACAGTTTTACTCAACATATCTTTGATACTTTAGTAACCGTTTCACTCAACATATGCCTCAAAGTGAAAATTTTCTTGTACTCGCTTATGGTTGCAAAATAGATAGCGAGTCAACACGCACTCAAAATTTCATAGTCAAAAAAAATCCTGAAAAAAAAATCGATACAGATAAGAAATCAAGAAAATCCCAAATAATTGATCCATGTGAAAAGGAGTGGTTGTAATTAGCAGGTGAATCGTATTCTATTTATGTTTGAGATTCGAGAAGTTACACAACACTCACTCGGATAACTTGTACCATCCCTCTCTTCCGAGTCTAGTAAAGTAATCAATAATTTGATCCACCCTCTAACGTACAATCAGAAGTGTACATATTGACAGTCAACGGAGGTTGCAGAAATGCAGTGATAAGTGTACATACCAAACTATTATCACTGAACTTCATGTTAATCCAATGAAAAATGTCTTAGTTAAGATGACTACTATATGAAGTACACATTTCAGTCGTAATAAACCAGCAGATCCAGTCATTCCTGATGAAATTCGTAATTTCACATGCAACTTTCAAGGTTCATGTTGACTACTTTGACATAATGACGTTGAGGGAGAAGCACCTCGGTGGCGCAAACTGATCCCCAACAAACCAATTAAGGTTATGGGCTTTAATTCTAACAATACTGGATCAATGAGTATCATCACGAGAATGTTTTGCAATCCTCTGGTTCTAATAGGTTCTCCCTCCTTTTACCAATCCCTTAAGGAAAATAGCACCACAATTGGAAGAGTGACCCATACACTCTCCAACCACTAAATCCTGGTAATTCCGCAGCAATACTCCACAATAGAATACACCCATCTTCCTTGTACCTGCAGCTTCGCTGGTGGCCTCATAGAACTCCGAAGAGTACCGCATAACTGTTCCCCAGAAGCTTCTACGTAATCCTATGATAATATATTTCCCCCCACTACACATCCTCATCTACTCCTCATAAATGCCTTGTCACTTAAAACAAATGTAACCCTCGTAACCGTATTTAGGCCTGTGAAACATGGGAAAAGAATGAAACTACCTCAAGAATTCGACTCTGCCCTTCTCAACCCCGGACAAAAGTCCTAGAGCTGAACAATCTTGGTCTTCTTACCCTAGGAGGTTCTTCAACGACTCTCACCTCCACTCCCCCATTGCCCTGATTAGGCAACTCCGGATTGTGCATATTCGAAAACTATCTATAGAAAAAAAAATGGATCCAAGTGATATCCGTTATTTACCCTTCATATAACAATCATATGCACAACAGAATACTATTGTAGCAATACAGTTTCCAAAGTTCGTCCCCTCATTTGGCCAATAATACGGGTTTCGAAAAAATGGGCAAGACAAATTTGTATATATAAGGCACACAGTTCCTTTATGAAAATTGCTCCAAGAACAATCGAGGCTAAGTTACATTTAATATGTCGATTGTAGAAAGTGTTCTCGAAACGGCGTTTGCCAAATGGTATAATATAGTTGGAATTGCATTATTGGTATATCTTATTTCCAACTATGCCAACCACAAGTTCCTTGAAAGAAAGTTTGGTGCTTCTAGTGTTGAATGTGTGTACTCGGACGGATTCTACGGTTTTAGTGCGTTCAGAACTTTGTTGAAGAAGAAGGAAGAAGGTCAAATTATTCAATGGGGTGCAGACAGATACTACGATTTCAAAGATGGTTCTCGCAAAACTCTTCTTTTCCACTTACTTGCACAACCTGTCATCAACACCAAGGACCCAGAAAACATTAAGGCTATTTTAGCTACTCAATTTAACGACTTCAGTCTTGGATTTAGACACGGCCAATTCTTCCCATTATTAGGTGATGGTATTTTCACTTTAGATGGTGAAGGTTGGAAGCACTCTCGTGCCATGCTTAGACCTCAATTTGCTAGAGAGCAAATTGGTCATGTTAAGCTCTTGGAACCTCACTTCCAATTGTTTGCTAAGCACGTTGCTAAAGCTAAGGGTAAGAAATTCGATATCCAAGAATTATTCTTCAGATTGACCGTTGACTACGCTACTGAATTTTTGTTTGACCAGACTGTAGGATCTTTAGACGATGGAACTGTCGAGTCGACCAGAGACAGCTCGAGTGATTACGACGGAAAGTCCAATTTTGCTGAAGCTTTCAACTCTTCACAAGCTTTCTTAGCATTGAGAGCCATGCTGCAAAAGTTTTACTACTTTTTCAGCACCAAAGCATTCAGAGAGTCGAACTCGAAGGTCCACAGATTTGCTGACACTTATGTTAACCTGGCCCTTAGTTTGTCTGAAAGTGAATTAGAAGAAAAGTCAAAGGGTGGTTACGTTTTCTTGTACGAATTAGCCAAGCAGACTAGAAACCCTAAGATCATTAGAGACCAATTGTTGAATATTTTGTTAGCAGGAAGAGACACCACCGCTGGTTTACTTTCATTTGCATTCCTTGAGTTATCCAGAAACCCAGAGATTGTTGCCAAATTGAAGGAAGAAGTCTACAACAGATTCGGTGAAGGTGAAGAAGCTCGTGTTGATGAAATTACTTTTGAATCTCTTAAGAAGATGGAATACTTGAAGGCATTTGTTAACGAAGTACTTAGAATGTACCCATCGGTTCCACTGAACTTTAGAGTTGCTACCAGAGACACTACTTTGCCACGTGGAGGTGGTGTTGGAGGTACCGAACCTATCTTGATTAGAAAGGGCCAAAACGTCTTCTACTCAGTCTACGCCACTCACAGAGACCCATCTCACTACGGTAAGGATGCTGAGCAGTTCAGACCAGAGAGATGGTTCGAAGAACTGACCAAGAAGTTGGGTTGGGCTTACTTGCCATTCAACGGTGGCCCACGTATTTGTTTGGGACAACAATTTGCTTTGACTGAAGTTTCTTATGTCATTGCAAGAATGTTGCAAGTTTTCCCTAACATCACCAACGACGGAACAATGGAATACCCACCTCGTTTATGTGGTGACTTGACTGTCAGTTGTATGGGTGGAGTGAATATTTCAGTATATTAGAAAATTTGGGATAGGTATTATTTAAATGAAAGACTCTTTAAGAGATTTTTGAATATTTTGATGTAGCTAGAGTAGACGTGGAGTTGTATGATTGTCGAAATAAGATCCTCTGTAGAATGAGAAACCTTTATTTCAAGGTTTCTTATTGATCAATCGACATTGAACACATTTTCAAATTATTTGGCTGCGAAAACGCAGTGTTGTATAGCGCAGCCTGTAACTGTTGAGTTTGTCTAGTGATTACCCTCCAACGATTATTCTTTAAAACACTAACAGTCTTCAGTGAATTCTATTGTCTCTCTTATTTTACAGGGCAACATTCTCCATTTGTTGTCATGTGGATACAACCAATCTTAACACTAGAAGGTAAATTAGAGAATCAAGTGGAATAGAGAGAATGTTCAGGCAATCAACAAATAAATCAGGTGCGTTTGAGATGACCGTTAATGTGTTCCCCTCAGAATGTTGAATCATCTTTAAAAGTAAATGATTAACTGAAATTAGATGGTTACTTTTAGAGATGAATCGTAGTGATCCCATTACTAGTGAAGGATAGACTATTACATATTAATAGTTATCAATAGAATAATAAAACCAATCACTAATCGCTAATCAGTTTCACTACTAAGTCGCCAACTATAATTTCATCCATTAAACACACTCTCAACATCAACTCAAACCTCTTTTACTTCCTTTCCATCACCTCTTCACCACTTGCTTCTCATACTAAATCTCGTAGTGCACACAATTTTTATTCTTAATTTTCACAAATTTTCGATTAACAACAACACTCAAGATGAGTTCCAATTCGCCCTTGAATTGGTCTAATTCCATTCTATCTGAGTATTATAATCTCATCAAGCTAGCAGATGATGTTGATGCAGAGTCATTGGACAAAATTGCGAACGATTTGAGGCTGGTGTTGTGTGTTCCAGGCAGAAATGAAGCTTCAAGAAACTCGTTGACCAACGCAAACAAAGATTCTAATGATCCAGATTTCTCCATTGTAAAGCTCCCTAATGGCGATGAATGTAACATAAACCAAGCTTTCGTTGAGGATTGTTCTGTTTTGGCTAGCGAATTCGAGTTGGATGAATTGCTGACTACGGAATTATTATACTTGTCATCAGAAACTCAATTCAAAACGGGTACCAGTTTACTTGATACTGGTAGAATCGTCTTTTACTCAAGATATCAATATATCCTTAATATCTTAGGTCACTTGGCCTCAACCAAGAACTTGGACCTAATTCTCAAAAAAGACAAGAAGTTACAAGAGTCCTTCTTCAACAATTTGTTGACCAGTTTCGAAAAGATATACAGATTGCTAGCAATATTGAACGATCTCATCGATAAACAGAACGTTACAAGCAGCATCAACGACTTGACTTTCATAAACGCAGTAAACTACTCCAAATCACAGCTCTTTAGATGCCATGATACGCTAAGTCAAGTCACATTTGCACTCTTTGAAAACTACTTTGAAGTATACGGAACTTTAGATAACTTCAAAAGATTAATAGCTCACATCAACAAGAACGTGACAGATGATGATATCTTGATTTTACATTACTTGCCTACACTTTTCAAGTTCATGTCAGAATTATTGCTGAACGACAACGATCCTTTGGTTGATCAATTCCACAAACACCTCACACAAACATTGACTAACGACCATAAAAAAGCGTTCCAAAATGATATGTTGGACTTAAAATTAACCTCCTTGAAAGGCCCTGAAGTCTTAGTGTACCTTATTTTCTTCACCTTCTTCACAACATGGTGTAAGAAATCCAACAGCAGAATCGAAAAGTACGACTTCAAGGCAGATATACTCAACTACATTGAATTGTTAATCGACTACGAAGTTATGGAGAAACTCTTATGTTACACTGCCGAATCAAGCTCTGATTCTACCAAGTTATACTTTGATTGGAACAACACGTACGACTTCAGATCATTGTTACAGAAATCATATCCCAGATTAACTGCTACCAAATTCGCATACCTGCAAGCAGCAGAATTAGCACATACAGTTGCCAGCAAACCTGGCCATGAAAACGTTAAGCTATTGCTCGATATGTCATCGTACAAAATTGAACTGCAGTATACCGAAGATTTGTTAGCTCCATTCTTTCACAGATTTTTCCACGATTTCATCACTAACTCTGCCCTTGTATTGATCTCATTGAGAGATAGCGAAGAGGACTTTTTGTTGTCATCAATTAATAAGAAATCATTGGAGGATGGTGGAGACAGCGATTTTGATAACTCTAAAAGACTCCTAGATGATGACGAAGAAAAAAAGTCACAATCAACCAAAAACAAGGACAACAATGGGTTGAACTTGGACGAAATAGCAACTAGATCCGACTTGGAAAGGTTCTACTTGGCTTTTGCATACACCTACAGTAATAGACCAGAAATTTGCTCTCTTTTCTGGAGCAGCGAGAGCTTTTCGTCTGATATAATGGGATTTTTCTCGTGGAGTTTAAACAACAATACCTCTCCTTTAATCACCGCAACTTTCTGCTTGTTGCTTGGCTCGTTGACTGCAGGAGGCGATGAATCCTCTGAACGTATTTGGGAAATATTAGTTAACAATATCAGCGATGGCTCCCCCAAGAAGACAGACTATTCGAAGATTTCAATCGACTCCATTATTGATTCATTGAACTACTACATCACCTCATTGAATGAAAACTTCGAAGAAGACTTGAATGAGAGAATAAGATTGCAACAGAAGAGACAAGAATTCTTATTTTCAAATACTGATAAAATAGACCTGGCCAGTGCAAATGATAGGATTGTTATTGAATTATCAGAAGACTCCATTGTTTTTATTTCCGGATTCCTCCAATTGGTTTCTTCTATCATAAGGAATTTGTCTGGAAAGAATGAGAGATCTACTGAAATAAAAAGAATAGCATACAACAGATTTTATCCTATCATTATCGGATTTTTAAAGTTTGACAACTTGGTAACTGGAAGCGGAAGTAACTTATCCGTTGACATTAGTGTGAACAATCAAAGTAAACCTAAGTTGGTTGATTTACCAAATGTCTTGGTGGATCCTGAAAATAGAATCATTTTGGTGAACTTAGTTCTCAACTTTTTGAATGATTTGGCTCAGGACGACGACAATATCCAATTAAGGTATGATATATGGAAAATCTTGGATACTTGGTTATACCAAAGTCTTCCAATCAACAGCTCAGGCCCCTCAGGGAAAGAAGAAAAGGAATTGTTGATATTCCCACAAAACAATAAGCCAAAATATTCAATCAAGCGCAGCTTGAGAGTAAACCAAGGTTTTCTGGTGAATTTCACTGAACTCTCCCAGGTGAGCAACTTTGTTGGATTAGTATCCAACTTATTGAAACCCTTGACCACAACCAATCAGGCATTTTCAAAGCATACTTTATTGTACCCTCCTGATCTTGGAGCTGGGTACCGTAGCAACAATCAGATTGGTATTTGGCCATACATTGAATACCTTTTAATCGATGTTTTTGGCAAGTCTCAAAACATGCCAAATGATGAGGACAGGTTCAACATCCAATTGCAAATTGTTGAACTAATTGAGACTTCCTTGAAACAAGTCGATTGGAAATTCCTTGTTCAAATTGCCCCAAATGTTTTCAACGAAGCGATTGATTTCAATGGATTGTTGGAAACTTCAAGTCAATTAGACTTTAATTTGTTTGTGAAATTACACCACTCGGTAGCAATTTTATCATACTTGTTTGATGAAAGAGCATACGAAGCATTGTTTGGTATTATAAGTATTGGTAACGAATCCATCAACAGAAATGAATCCTTGACACCTATAGTTTCTAAGTCATTAAAGATTGTGGAAAAGCTTTTATCACTTCAAGAGACTTTTATCAACTCGTTGTTGCCTATTTGCAAAGAAAGAAATGGTTCAGACAACAATCAACATACTAGTAAAACACCAGCTGGATACAACACCAGCATGAGTTTAGCATTATCTACTCCAAGAACTATTTTTGACAACATTTATCTTCCAAAAAGCATTGGTACAAAGGGTGTATCAGATTTTTATGAGGTCTTCTTGTTCAACTTGCCAGTCGTCTCACATATTGCTTTGTATGTTGGTAACTCTAACCCTGAGATAGCTTGCCCATCAATTAAGATTTTGAACAAGATCAGTCAATCAAGCGTATTTGTTGCTCAGAATATTAATTCGAATGGATTCGTTTTGAAGAAGAACAGATTGTTAACCACATTTGAAAGTATTAACGAGTCTGTTAAAATCAAGTTTGCATTCATCGAACAATTTGAAAACCACGACCTGGACCTTGAAATTAAGTTCAGAATTCTTGAGTTTTTGAGAGATGATTTGACAACAAGATCGAATGGAAAAGAACCAAAGGTATCTCACTTTCTTCTTGGATATGAAATTAGAGGAGGAAATCTTCACATATCTGATGCTTCTGATGAAAACACTCTTTTGAAGGCATTGTTGAGTACATTGAATGTTGGACTTGACTTGATCACTGAAATTGACTACAAGAATGGTAACACTCACTTGATTGATATCGGACCTGCAAAATTATCAGCAATGATATTGGAGATTTTGGTCAAGTTGAGTCAAGGCCCAATCAGCTCTGTGATCACTTTGAATTACTTGAGAGATTACGACAACTTATTTGAAAAGTTAATCACTTACCAACCTAAGATTGACGTAAATAGTTTATGGAGTGGTCATGAATTTGACGGGAACTTACAAGAATCAACAGGAAACCAATTCATTGAAAACTACACAAGTATCCAGACTTTCTTTGCATTTATTAGCCAAAGAAATCTCATATTGCAGTACTTGTCGTTAGAGTTCCATAATATCACGTCCACCTCTAAAAAGGACTACTATGTTAAGTTATTGTTAAACAATAATGAATTCTTGGATGGATCACCAAAGATCTTGAACTTCTTGGATATCCTCAACTTCAATTTCAGCAACTTTGAAGTTCACAAGTATGAGCGTTTCAACCAAAAGTACAACTTACATTTTATTTTGGAACATGTTAAGAACTTAAAAGAACTGACACAATCCTTGGACTTTAAAGTATTGGAAGGTATGATCAAACTTGTTTGTCAAAACTCGAAGGCCTTCACCAAGGAGGAAAGGCTTTCGTTGTCAAATGAGTTGATCTATGAAGGTAATAAAATCAGAGAGTTTATTACCAAGTTTTTGGTTTCCACTAACTTGCGTGAGATTCAATTAGAATGTTTACATTCTTGGTGTCAACTTATTGAGATTTTAATTACAGACAGAAGCATTGATTCTAAGTTCTTTATTTTGGAAGTACTTCAAGTGATTTTACCTAAGATTAATGATTACTTAGAGTCTGACATTTCATTCTCTGGTGAATTGATTTCTTTGGGAGTCTTGTTGTTTGATTTGTATGATCAAGAAATCTTGATGGAAAGTGAAAACGAAGATTTTGTTTTAGGAATCCAACGTTTGATTCCTTTCTTCAAAACATGTATTACAGGCATATTGAATTCGAATTCAACGCCATCATTGAGATCTGATTTGTACGTGTTAGCCAACAAGTTTTTGCTTAAAATATCTGGAAATAAAACTTTGATGGATGAAATCACACAAATACTTTCGTCTGTGGATAAGAAGTTGATTGAGGTTGTGTGTAATGATTCCATTTATTCTGAGGGTTCATCAAGAATCACTTCTATATTGTTGTTGGAGTCATTAGTTCATTTATCATCCAAGGGTAAAGAGAACTTTGCTTTGGATTTGTTGGTAAAGAACAATTCACTCTTGTTGTTAGTCAGGTCGATCAAGAGAACAGACGAGATGATACAAATTTGTTCAGGTGAAACTGCAGGAATTAGTTTAGAGTCTTTGTTGTATGAGTTGACAGCATTCAAGGCTACTTTATATTTCCTTGTGAGAGTAGCACAATCAAAAGCAGGATCATTACAATTGATTCAATGTGAATTGTTTTCGATATTAAAGAACTCTAACTTTTTGAAAATCAACCCAGACTTGGGATTGAACTTGAGAATAGAAGAGACTTCTGACTTTAAGAGTATTAGAATTCATCTTATGTTAGATACTCCATTAGCTTTGAACGATATTACCAATGATAAAAACCTCAATGAGGAAAATAATATTTCATATTTTGAGTTCTTGGTACCTATATTCCAATTGATAACGACGTTGGTATTATCAATGGGACCAAGTTATAAACCAAGTATTATACAAGCAAAGGATTTAATGCAAAGCTTAAATTCATTAATAGTTGGTATTATGAAGAGAGATGTGATGCTTGAAAACAATCAAATCAGTAAGAAATTTTACAATGAAAAGAGTTATTCATATGTTGGGTTAAAGGAGATGGTCAAATTGTTCACGTTATTAGATTCGTTGATCAGTTATGAAAAGGAATAGATGTATATTAGTTAATACGAATATCACGAGTATAGTATAGATTTAAAAGGTGTAAAGTGTAAATAATAAGTACAAAAGAAGGAGTGAACAATTCAGATTCATGTTAAAAGAATCAACAATACTCTAACGCTAAGATAAGCATTCATGGGGAACTCCTTTGCAGCCATTAATGAAATCTATCAATATACGATTCTCACACGACTTTGCCAATATCAGAATCTTTAAAAAAAAACTTCAATTAGCAAAGGAACAGACAATGACAGAGGTAGCATCATTGCCGGTATCTACATCGGATTCAATCAAGACGGATCCATCCGTTTTCTTAAGCAATATAATTGGAAGCTCCGTACTTGTCAAGTTAAATAATGGACTCCAATACTCTGGAAACTTACAAAGCATAGATGGATTCATGAATATTGTATTAGATGAAGGAAAGGAGTTAGTTGGAGAAAAGGTTGGAAGAAACTATGGTGATGTTTTCATCAGAGGAAATAACGGTACGTTACACTCATTTTGTTTTCATATTATAACTCAATTCTAACTAAAAACAGTATTGTATATTAGCAAAGCTTGATCATTCAATGTTATATGTATTTTAATGAACGTCTTGTATTAGAGAACCAAAAGAGATTTGTAAGAGATTATGTAAGCTAACTATTAGAACCAAAGAGAAAACTGACCAATAAGAAGACGCGCCAAAAGTCAATCCGACTTTTTTGGTCGTGCACTTTTAACCAGAACATTTTGTTAGCGAATGGGACGAAAAAAGTGGAAGAAAACAAAATTTGAAGGCCTTTAAAGATAATCGATAACCATGTCATCATTCGTCATTAGAAGACAATTGTCTACTTTGATTCCACCAAAGATTGCTTCTGCTAAGGTATGTTTTATTGCAGGGGAGTTATATTGGATTTGATATTTAGACTAGGGATTGATTTGGGATAGTCTGATTGGTGGTTGATAGAATTATGAAGAAGTGTGAGGAAGTGATGAAAAGGCTTGTAAAAGAGATAGAAGATGAGACATTATGAGAGTATAAGAGAGATGTTATATGAAATGAATGACGTGAAGAAGGTGATTGAAGAGAAGAAGATACATTTAAAGAATTAGTAGTATGACCTGTCAAGATAAAGTAAATGAAGAATTCAATGAAGAATCCAATGAAGAAAGTAATGAACAAAGACCACATCTCAAAGTCTCAATTACCATCCATCAATATAAACATCCCAGAACTTACAAGTTGAAGTACCAATTGAGATCAAATCCCATTAAAAGATAACCCAAAAGAATGAAATTTGAATATATACTAACAAACTACAGAACATTGGATCCAACCCAAACGCCAAAAGAATGGCTGAAGTTGTTTCTTTCTACAAGAAGTTGCCAACTGGACCAGCTCCAGCTGCCAAGTCTCCAACCACTCCATGGGGAAAGTACAAGGCTGCTTACTTTGACGGTGACAACGCCTCTGGTAAGCCATTGCTCCACTTTGCTCTTGCTATTATCCTCTTCGGATACACCTTGGAGTACAACGGGCACTTGAAGCACCACAAGGATCACTAGATCATTAGGTATGATTGAATAGATGATAAGTCATATGTTAAATATTGTAGAATTAGAGAGGGAGATAGTAGAAATGAGAGAGAGAAAAGGATGAGAAGTAGTGAAGAGATAGTAGAGAGACAACTATTTGAGGATATGTTGTAAAGGGTTAGAATTGACTAAGAAAACCATAAGTAACATTAGATGAATATGAATAAAGTATTGATATTTCATCATCTTTTCGAGGTTATAAAACATAAAGTTTAAGATACCAGTAAAAGTGATGTCATGTTATATTGTCGAATAATTATAAACTTACTAGGAAGGTACCAATGTAGCATCTCCACACTAACATGAATGTGTACATAACCTTTCCAGCTATCATTGCTAATTCCTATTCAATATTTAAACTTTAATCTTTCTATTGTTGGGAAGTTATTGACTCTTAACGTACTACAACCTGCTTTACATCAAAAGAATAACTCCATAGATTTATAGTTTTATTGTTTAATTATAAGTAATAGTGAACTCTACATATCTTCATAACTATCCATAACATATCATTTATCAATAAAATCAGACGATTCTAATCCAATTGAACTTGAACCTTTGATTGAATCCAACTCTATACCTCACGCTTTTCGGCTAATCACAAACCAATCAACATACTCCCCTGATACTTAATCATTTCCACCCTAGGTGCTAAATATCAACTACCTATTATCATTTATTATAATGATTTCTTTTCATTCTTTTCATTATACTTGCTATTCTATTGCTTGCTCCTGTTTCTAACCATTATATTCTTTCAATTACATTCCAATTACTTACCTATAACTTATTTGCACCCAACAAATAGATTACAATCCTAGATTCCTTCTGTTTCAATTATATCAATTTTATCTACCTTATCAACTCAACATCTCTCTTGAACTTCCCTTCTATACTCTATTTTACCTCATAAATATTCATCTTCGTTTACTTAGTCTATTTATTCTTCTTATTAACACAACGTCAAAAGCATTTCTTCCTCGTTAAAAATCGTCTCTGCCCCTTAGACGCATCCCAATACCTTCGTTTTATTCGTCGGTTAACATTAATCGAATGGTTGAAATCCATTCTATTATAAGTATGATCGAATGACTTTTCTCTCCCTCTCTCTCTTTCTGCTAATACTAATACTACTACTACTACTACTACTACTACTACGATATTACACTATACTATTTCATTTTGTTCTTGTTCTTGTTTGTTCTTGTACTACCCTCATTTCTTTAAACTTATTCCCCTCTTGCCTCTGTACCCTACTCTTCATAGTATTCCTATCTACTCTCGTTGCATCTATTCTCTTCTCTCTTACCTTCTCAGCACTACTCACTCTCCTCTTCTCTCCACTCTTCTCAAATACTCCCCTTATATTCTAAACCGGCCACATTTCCCTTCTGTCTTCTCATATCTCCAGTCGATTTCACAAAGCCCCCCCTCCCCCCGTCTTCTAATATGCCCCCTCCTTCACATAATCTACTTTGCATATCAACCTCACACAATTCCCCATCCTTATTCATTAAACTTGACTCTTCCTTATTCATTATTATTGTTAGTTATATTTAGACTTGTGGTCTTCCCCATTAATTTTTCATTTATTCCAGTCAATTCTTATCTTCTTCATGAATCATTATTATTATCAAGTATATCATCATTTGATTGATATCTATTCCTGTAATATTATCTTATCAGTTGATCACTTTCTTTCTTCAATCGTCTATTGCTCAATTGTTTGTATCTTCACCTTCACCTTCACCTTCAAACTCAATCAATATATCATTCAATCTACCAATTGTCAATTCTATTTCATCAATTCGATTTCGTCGACTTCTATTTCCTTTCCCATCCCAAACTTCCCCAAATTCAATCTTCCCAACTCCAACTCCAATTCCAACTCAATCCTAAATTTAAAATCTACACTTAAAATCTACACCTCCCATTAGCCTCCTACACCTCTCCCCCAAACATAAATCACTCCTCTCTCACAACCCACCCCCACCCCTCTACTCCATCAATCAAACTCGTTCCTCTCTTTGTCTCGTCTGTTTTGAACAGCGCTCAAAAAAAGGAGAAAAAAAACACCCACTCAAAATAAATAAGCAACACTTAATAACCCAGCACGTTTATATTCATATATCACGATGGAGTCGAGCAATCTCGATCCGCGGAGGATTCAGGCGCGGAGAGATAAGGATAAATTAGATGAATTGCCAAGTTTGGACTTTACAGAGCCTCAGGACACTTTGAATAAGGATCACTCTACTTTTGGCAATGGTAAACTGTCACCATATTATGGCTCTCCTGCTGAGCCAGCAACACCAAGAATGTTAAGGAGTGTTAGTGGGACATTAAAGGGAAGTGGCAATAGTAGTGGCAATAGTTTAGGTTCGGGTGAACGCGCCAAACGGGCTCTGCTGTATAGAGGGTCAAGACCAGCAAGTATTAGTGTCGGTGGAAGTGGAAGTACTGGTGTTGGTACTAGCACTAGCGCAAGCGCTAACGTTAGTACGAATCCATCAGCACCTGCTACTTATGCCCCGACTGGCAATGTACCTACATTGGCTACAATTAACACAGCTACTACCACCCCTGTCTCAGACCACTCAAGAAGTATATCCAATTCTTCAAACACAAATAGCAACTCTCATGGTAATACCCAACATCAACATCAACACCACCACACGCACTCAGTCGCTGCTGCCCCAAACTCTCCCACCGCATTGAACCCACCAATTACACAGGCAACACCAACACCAACACCTGCACCTGTTACTCCTGCACCTCCAACAGCAACAGCAGCAGCAACCTCGTCTAGCCATAGTAGTCATATGCATTCAGGAAACCACAAAGGTCATGCTCACTCAGGTTCTGGAGGCCACCACACAAGTACATCGGGTTCAACGGGACACTCAAACGTCCACCGTTCTGCTACCCAAAGCCACCAAAACCTGCCTGCTAATTCTGCAGCATCAGGTACAAAACCATCGAGCGGAGCAACTACTGCAACCAACGGTAAACTCCTCCCACCAGCAGCACTCGCATCCAAAAAGAACGACGCACAACAATTCCACCGTAACTCACTTGGCGACTGGACTTTCGTCAAGACAATTGGTGCAGGGTCGATGGGTAAAGTCAAACTTGCAGAGCACAACACTACACACGAACTCTGTGCCATTAAAATAATCATCATGGCTCTGAAAGTGTACCAACGTACGCATGCAAACGATCCACCACCTTCGTCACGCGACGACGCTAGAGCTCGTGAAGAAGAGTACTTAAAAGAAGTTGAACGTGACAAGAGAACTATCCGTGAAGCAGCATTGGGAAGACTTTTATTCCACCCTTTTATCTGTAGATTATACGAAATGGTGCCCATGACAAGCCACTACTACATGCTTTTCGAACATGTTGAAGGTTCGCAGATGTTGGACTATATTGTTTCACATGGTTTGTTAAAGGAACGAGCAGCACGTAAGTTTGCGCGTGGAATATGCTCTGCATTGGAATACTGCCACAAGAATAATGTTGTCCACCGTGACTTGAAGATTGAAAACATCATGATCAACCAAAAAGGAGATGTTAAGTTGATTGACTTTGGTTTGCTGAACCTTTATGCTCCAAACAAGCTTTTGGATACATACTGTGGTTCTCTTTACTTTGCTGCACCAGAATTATTATGTGCTACACCATACGTTGGACCAGAAGTTGACATCTGGTCGTTTGGTGTTGTCTTGTACGTATTAGTCTGTGGTAAAGTGCCGTTCGACGACGCACTGATTAAGAACTTGCACGAGAAGATCAAATTGGGAGCCGTTGAATACCCACCATTCCTTAGTAAGGAGTGTGTTTCATTATTGGCGAGAATGTTAGTTGTAAACCCACTGGAAAGAGCATCATTATACGAAGTAAGCAACCATCCATGGATGAACAAGGGATACGAATACCGGTCACTGCTGTACGTACCGAAAAGAGTACCATTACTGTTACCCTTGAACCCAGAGATTATCAAGACTATATCACTGTTTGACTTTGGGCTGGTACAAGATATTACAGATGAGTTGACTGCCATGTTAAGCAGCGTCGAGTACCAGTGCAGCGTTGACAACTGGTATAAGGTAACCGAGCTGGGACGTGAATACGCACTGGACCCAAGTCTGAGTGTATTACCAGACCCAACAGGAGGATACCACCCATTGATCCTGTTGTACTTTTTGGTTGAGGAAATGAGAAAGAGAAAAAAGGCAAAGGCAGAAGCATTGAAGAGATCTGCGGCAGCTGCCGCAGAAGCACAAGCAGGGGCACTTCCAGGAACTGCACAGGCTGTAGAGGTGAAGAATGTCAAGGCTAACGAGGTCACAACTTCTCTGACTCCACTGACAAACCCACCACCTCATGCAACTCCAGCAAGAATTTCGAGAAGTCAATCACAGAAACAACCAAAGTCAGCACAACAAGCACAAGCTCAGTCGCAAGCAGAGAGAGATGCAAGAGCTAATGCAGAAGATGCTCAAGCTCAAGCTCAAGCTCACGCTCATGCACAAGCACAGGCTCAAGCACAAGCACAGGCTCAAGCACAAGCAAGAGCCAACGCAAATGCCCAGCTTCAAGCCCAGGCACAAAAAACCCCTCAAAACCAACCTGCAAGTTTCCAAGCACTGCCAAGTCGCCCAGCACCACCTCCCAAACCCCAATCTCCGGTATCCTACAAAGAAAAGCTTCCAGAAGACGAGGACTTGCCGCTTTTAACGGTACCTCAGCAAGCTCACACCGCACAAAAGCATACGGATGTGGAAGATGAGAGCAGACTAGTTGGTGTAACATCTCCATCAAGTTCTGTTGGTAATGCTCCTGCTGATACGCTTGACCCATACTCCAAACAGTCTGGATCTAGTAACAATACAGGTAACAGTGGGGCTGGTTTCAACTCTCTTTTCCGCCGTTTGTCCAAGAAGTCACACGACAATTCACACCAGCAACAACATGTATCACCAGTACGTGCCACATCGCCACTTCCAAAGGTCATACTTCCCGACTCACCAAACTCATCAAAGGGAACGTCATCATTCGACCCTATGGTACGCCGTGGTGTCAGTATGAAGGTTACAGCAAGGGAGAAATCTCTGTCTTCACGTGTAAACTTGAACGAATCACCAAAGAAGGATTCTGGAAAGTTGACTGTCGAAAAGAGATCACACCACCGTTCACTGCTGACGTCAGGGAAAGTACATGGTTTCATTCCAGTGGAATATTTGCCACCATTACCCAACTTGGCAGCTGCGGCTGGCACCTCTTACGGTGGGAACGCTAGCACCAGTAGCAGTGGAACTGCGATTAGTAACAGTAGTACTAGTGGAACTAGTGGTGCTACGACATTGCGTCCACCTGGAGCAGGTGGCCGTAAGTTGCATCCTACAGCTCGTGCCAAGTCTGTTGGAGGGCACATTCGTAAAAACTCATTCCGCCATACACAAAACTCGGACGAGCTTATTGATATCGCATACCAACCTCAACTTACCGAGGACGAGATTATCGAGCAGTTCAAGAGAGCAAAGCCAAACAGCATGCCTTCGATCGAGCATTGTAAGACATGGTTTCTCAAGGGATTCTTTTCTGTACAGACAACGTCAACAAAACCTTTGCCTGTGATCCGTTACAACATCATCAACGTTTTGACCAAGTTTGGTGTACAATTCCAAGAGGTGAAGGGTGGTTTTGTATGTCTGCATGTAGCATCACTTCAAACGGAGCTGCAGGTGACAATCAAAGATGGCGACGACGATGTGTTGAGTGAATACACCAAGCACGACGACGAAACAAGCGAGGAAAGAAGATTGTATGGTGATGCCTTCAAGTCAACACTGGGTTCAGACATGTTTGTACCAAATAACAGTACTCCTGAACCTGAAAAGGTTCCAAGTAGACAACCACTGTTACAATTGAACACACAAATGTTGCTGCCAAACACTCCTAAAACACATAGGCTGCTGAACCTGCTTGGACACAGACGTAAGTTCCTGATTGGCACTGTACGTAAAAAGAGCGAGTCAGGCAACTTGTTGCCTCCAAACACACCTGCAACTGCCAAGGTTAGACAATGGGATGAAGAAGAAGAAAAGGAGGAATACGACTCTGTCGACTCACTCAACGGATTAGTCCAAGGTAGTGACATGTTGGTAGACAGGGTTCAAAAGAGAGAAAGACTGCCGTTGAAGTTTGAGATTTATATTGTTAAGGTTCCTTTTATTGGATTGTACGGTGTGCAATTTAAGAAACTTTTGGGTAACACGTGGAACTATAAGACTTTGGCTGGTCAGATCTTGACTGAAATGAATTTATAAGCGATCAGCTTACACTCAATAGAGTGAACTTGGGTAAAGGTACAAGTTGACGACTTCCACCAGGTGGAGCAATTAGAGGTGGCGTTATATTTGTGATTATCGAAACATCATTGAGTTAGGTGTATGTAGATTAGATACGTTCAAGTGAACACCATTTGATAGTGAATTATTGTAGCGTGATTGTAGGTTAAAGGGTTGAGTGTAGGATGTGAAAGCGGTGTAACTGTAAGTGGCACTGTGAATTTGCTTGTGGTTTGAACTACTTGTGTTCTGACATCATAACACTGCAAAGCAATGACGACAAGCAAGGCACCCAAACCAGTAAAATATCTGAGCTACGCAACTTCAAACAATTTAATTCTATTACATTTACTTATACAATATCTATAATTGCAAGGAATGATATATATGAAATCATCCACATTGTGATTTGGATTTCTATAGTTTTTGATCGTCAAGAGAACAATCACTCATTTACTGTTGTTGTTGATTCTGATATTGATCAACAATATTGAATTGTTCTTCGGATGGAGGAACTTGTTGAGTTGTTTGAGGAGTAATAACAGGTATAGTCTCATTTTTAATTTCGTGTCCGTTAGAATGTGATTCACTAGGGTTTTGGGTTTGAATTATAGTATCCTGTTGAGATTGTGGAATAATGAGTTGAGCAGTTAAAGGTTGTTCCACTGTAGATTGGATAGTGTGGCCGTTTGTTTCACTCTTCAAGTCAGAAGTTTGATTAATTGTATCACTTACAGCAGCGACAGCTACATTTTCACCATAAACTGTTTCTCCATTATCATGAAGAACCACATTCTCTGTATGGTTTTCAGTTCCATTCTCATTAACCTCAAGCAATTTCCTCTGTTGTAAACGTTCCTCTCTCAGGAGTCCATTAGTATAAACATTAACAGGATCAACGTTATTTCTTAAATTCCTTCGTCTTTCCATTCTCTTTTCAGCAGCAAGCCTCAACTCGAACTCTTCTTGTTCTTTCATCTTGGCCACTTCTTCTTGTCTCTTTTGTTCTTTTGCCTCCAACCGTGACGATCTCTTTCTGGTTGCCAATAAACTCTCCAACTGTATCTCCTTCTTTTTGTTGGTTATAAACTTTCTCTTCTTGGATTCTCCAATAAATATTGATTCGACTATTGGATTTTTAGTCAATGCTGTTGTTAAAGTCTTGAATTTGGTTGCCTTTTTCCCACTGATAGTTCCCAAAAACTCATTTAATTCGAATAAGTTCTTAGAGAGCAATTCGAATTTAATGTCTTGACGTATGTCAAATGGTTCAGGTCCGTAAAAAGTATCAGGATCTTCAGGTGCTAATTTACGCTTTTTAGGAACACTCAAGCTACCAAACGAAACAGTACGTTTGTATAACCTACTGTTCTCAAATAATAAAAGATAATCATCTCTTGTAGTTGAATTTGCATTCGTAGATGTGACTTCACTCACTATAGGTGTGATTCGAAGTTGATTGAATGATAAACTGTTTTTATCTACCCAGTCACGGAATTTATTGGTACTGGAGATGTAAGAGATGAGGATTTGTAAGATTGAGAACTTGCCACTCAAGTCAAGTTGATCAAATAAAAGGTTATCTTCATCGTGGTGTTTGATTTGAGCTCCTTCAACATCGTCTTCATCATCTTCTTCAACTCCACCAAGTGGAGTATCGATACCAAACCATAATCTAAAGATACGTTCAAAGTTGTTCAACGAAGAAAGCTTTGATTGTTGTACCGCCAGAATCAAGGATAATCGTAACTTGGCAGCAAAGGTCTCTGCTCCATGATCTCCACCATCATCATAGTTCAACATATGGCTACCGATAGAAGGAAAGAAGTTTAATAGCTCCAATTCAAATATGTCAACGTCAAAGTATTCTGTTTGAAGTTTAATGAATCCACGGTAATGATAGATCCAGTTAATAACATACACGTAGTTATATTCTGTTCTTACTGATGCAAGTGCTTGAGACTCTGGTGCACCAGCAATGTGATTAGCAAGTACAACTGGTTGAAGTTTACGCAAACTAGCAATCTGATCTTCAGATCCAAAAGTAAGACTATCACATGGATGAACAGACGCAACAACAGGCGCAACCAACGTATTCTGCTTCTTGGAAACCATTCTTGAAATGGTTTTTAAAATGTATGTTTTTTTTGATTTTTCACTTTACAGAAATTTTGATAAGACGTGATAAAGTGAACCATTGAAGATTTAGTGGATTGAAGAATTGAAGAATTGAAGGTATTAGTGATTAATGGACAATAATTAATTGAGTGCTTAAGATTAGCTTTAATCTATTCATGGTCACACATACATTGGATTTTTTTGAAGTATAGCAAGAATGCAATCAAAAGTATAGTGAAGAAATCAAAGGAATTAATGAGAAGTCGATACTTTTGCAATAAGCTTAGCGATACTCCTTTTAGTAATAGTTCAGTAATGTTTCTGTAATGTTTCCAAGTACTCAAAGCCATGTAGATTACGCACCATATTCATATTTGTAGAGATTCGGTTACATAATTAACAAGGTGGTATGGCATTGAGAGTTACATTCATGCACGTAGAAGAAGAGAATGAGGGACCTTGTAAAACCGAGAAAGGTGTGTTCTCAAGGTACAGAATCATGGGTACATGTTCTTCGGTTCTAGTTAAAAACAGTGAGGATGTCATCACGTTCGTAAAGAACATATTAGAATGAAACAAATGACTACTGAAAGTGGGGCAGTAATCTATAACTCTACTTTTAAAGTGGATGGAAGTCTAAGTCGATTACGAATGGTGGCTGGGTTTTCCTACTGGTATCTAAAACTAAAATGACCCAACTAATTAAACATTCAACTCATTTGTGCATTAACTTACAGTCACAATAGAATGGACTTAACAACCACCACCAACAATGATGAAATGCACGATAGTAATAACTTTACTGTTCGATTCGCAGTTCCGGAACATGCGCCCAATATGGCTGTATCATGTTGCCAATTTTGTAAACATTCTAATGAATATTAATATTCTTAAGCCTCTGAAAGTTCCTTGACCTTTCTAGGCCATTCTAGTTGTTTTAGTCGTTATTATTTCTCAACTGGTCTATTGGAGTCTATCGATGAATCTATGTGCTATTATGCCTTAGACTTACAACATAAAATCGTATCATGAAGATATAATTCCAATTCCAGTACTTGGATTATCTGATGATTCTTATTTTGCATTCACTTGCATCTAATCCAACAATCTGTATGAAAACTTTATTGTTGTTTTCCTTTGTTTATGATCGATTTTTGCAGCCACGGTTACTCTTTTAAAAATAATGAAGGTGATTAAAGATTAAAATGTTGAGTTGTGATGTACAACTCAGATTGTGTATTGGTGGTGGACAGGCGGAGGTCTATGACTGGCTTCTTCAAATAACCAAAATTCTTCAAAATCAATTGAGGTTGAATGGTATCAGTACCAACTTAGTTTTAATGGGTTATCTCTAAGCACCCCCCACCCCCCTCATCCTAATTGAATATATTTGCGATACCAATTTGCATAAGTTGCATATTCTTCTATTCGTTTAATACTTGAAGGTTTTGTACTGATATGATCAGTTTTCTTTAAAAAGGTGGATTGAGAGTTACCTCTATTTCAATTGAAAGTAAACATAAATCTGTAGACTACATCCTCTTCCTCTTCCTCTTCCTCTTCCTCTTCCTCTTCCTCTTCCTCCTCCTACTCCTCATAATCACCATTCGTCCTGATTCTTTATCAAATTCACACTCTTCTCAACATTTTACAACATCAATTTAAACTTCCTACAACCACCAGCAACTACAACAACACTAACAATAACAAGTGCCAACAAATCTTTCAAGTACTCCGCTCAATCCATCATCATAGTCCCCTCACTTTGTCCCTAAACTCATTATTTATTCTTCCTTCACTCCGAATCACAACTCCACAGTTTTCTCTCCACTTATGATGTTTATCAAAATTCCAAAGGATTCCCCGAACCTTCAATCTAAAACTTGAGGCATTTTATAATCTCATCCACTTGGCGCTTCCGACCCCCTCCACCACATTAGGCTCCACTTCTAACCACCTTCTTAGGTCCTTTATTTTCTTAAAATCCTGCCAATACCTTAATGTTGTGCATCTTCTATTGTTTTCAGATTCAATAAGAATTCCCCCTGAATCAAACTATATTCAAATACAAATGTTCACCTTTTAATTCTTCATCTCTTCCTTACGAATACGAATGACCCTTCTCCTTTGCTGCTTTATTTTAATGACTCTTAACCTAGCTAGGTTTTCTTGACGAGATTGATGAAGGTCGATTGACTAGAGAGAGTACCTAACATCAAAATCTACATATGCCCGATACCTCACTTGCCCCGTTCTCAGTTTTGAATTCGCGATATAGAAGAACAGGGCTCTAGTCATGTAGGCGTTATTTTATCAGTATCGTGTTTTAAGGCGGATACGCGAAGCAAAGGCTCGTAATAAAAAACGTTATAAGGCTTGCAGTGATGGATTGAATAGGAATGGGTACAAGATATTTTTGAATGCTTCAAGTCAAAGGGTTCAAGAGGGGGTGGTATTCCGTTTCAAAATGTAAAGGGTGTGACTAATGTGTTTGCTTTACTCTAGTGGATCTTGAGTGCTGTACATTTAAACTTTTCATGTTGTTATGAGAAACAAAGCGAGAGATTAAAAGGAGACAAGTGCTTCTAGACAAAAAGTTTAAATTTAGATAGTGATAGACTTATCCTGTTGCAAAGTCTTTTAAGAATTATTCTACATCTTTTCCACAATAAATAATGAATATACATATTAACCAGAACTAAATCATAAATCATCACATAATAATAATACATCAGTCAAGCTTGAGCTGCTCAAAGTTAAGATGATCCGTAACTCCAGCAGCTTCCAATCTCTTTTTCAAAGCTTCGTTGCTATTCTTAATCAAACAAATTTCGTTGCTTATCCTTATCAAAGCACTATGTTTGGATAAGTTAGGTAATCCTTCCTTATTCACTCTTGCACGTTTTGTCTTCTTTTGAGTTTCTTGTGACTCAGGTGGCAAATTATTGAATGCTTCAATGTCAATGATTAACCTGAGACATCTCTCGTATGCAAGTTTACACATCTGTCTTCTTCTTTGTTCAGAGTGTGAGTGATTAAGTCTCTTTTGTTCCAACGATAAAAGAGGTTTGGTAGAAGACTTTCTTCTCTTCTTAGGTGCTTGGTTGGACTCTTCTGATATACTTCTCTTATCTTCTCCTCTTTGCATAGTATACAGTGCTTCCCTTGACTCCACAGGTGTAGGTAATTGGTTGGTAGGTGATGCCTCTCCATTCAAAAAGGGTTTCAAGTGTGGGTAACTGAATGCTTCAGTTAATTCCTTCTTCAAGGTTTCATGCTCGTTTTTGTTTGGTACTGAATGGCTTTTGGTTGCTGCATTCGTTTGGTTGGCTGTAACTGCGTTATTGTTCTTGTTGTATTGAGCCATGTTGGGGAATGTCTTCATTGTGTACAAGTCAAAGATCTCATTGAACTCGCTGCCTTGGTTTCTTTGAGCAAGGTTGTTACGGTTGTAGAATTGTAATGGATTCAGGTTGGTGTTGTTGGTCAAGTTATCCAAAAACTCTTCCAATTGGTTAGATTCGGTGTTGGAGAAGAACTTGTCAAAGTCATCGTCATTTTCTTTGCCCTTTGTAGATGTGTTTGGTGTAGCTGTTGTAGCTGTTATGATGTTTGAAGTTGTTCCTGTGGTAGGAGACCTGTCTGTAACTTCTTGTTGTGATCTGTTTGCTTCATCGCCATCGTTAGCAAATGAGTAATTCTCATTGGACGACGCATTCATATTCATAGATGAAGCAAAGATCTGTGCACGATCATAACTGTAGGCATCGTTAGCTGTAGCAGGCTTATTCAAATTAAAAGTAAAGTTGGTATTGCCAGGGAAATGAGAAAAGTCACCATGTTGCTTCAACTGTTGAAGGTGTTGGTCACGAAGGTACATTTGTTGTGATTGTTGCTGTTGCTGCAACGAAGTCATATACTGTTGGTTCAACTGCTGGACCTTGTCCAACTCGACCGACTGGTTTTGGTCTGGCTGTAAAGTGGTATACATGGAATAAGCTTGTTCAAAATCCATGTCTGCTGAGAGCATATCAAGGAAATCTGGTTCCTGTTGCTCGGGTTTCTCGGGGATGGGAGGTTGAGGTAGCTGTTGTGGTAGCTGCTCTTGATGGGATCGTTGTTCAGGTAATGTATATACTTCCTGATGTTCACTTCTCTTACGTTCTCGTTCCTTAAGTAAACTTACTAAACTATCACTGGATCCAAATTTAAACTGCTGTTGTACAACTACAGGAGAACTACTCAGACTCGAAATATCTAGTAGATTGTTGGACATCCTAAAAATTTCACTTGATTTGTGGAGACTTGGACACCCTTAAATATACCCTTTGGTTCTAATCAAGTACCCCAGAAACTAAATATTCAGTGTTCACTTTTTTTTTTTTTAAGCTTTCCCTTATTGTTTTCTGTGTCCGTAAATGAGGGGGATGTATAGGAAGGAGTTAGGCCTAAAAGGGTTAAAAGTTGTTAGGAAATGAGTTGGTAATAATACGACACAATATGTACAAATAACCTTTCCCGCAACTTGCATATTTACATCGATAGCAATAAACGTTTCCCCTCAGTAGTTATGCAGAAGACCCATTCGACCTTAGTACTTTACTAGCAAACATCCACAATACAATACGTCTATGCTGTAGAGGAGGCCTCGGTTTACTTTGTGGGGTGTTTTGACTGTGGGAAAAAAAATGTAATTGGGTGTAGATGAGGCAGAACGTAGGGGAAACGTCGATTAGAGATTGAAAGTGAAGTGGTATGTAGGGATTGGGAAAGTTAATTTGGTTGGGTATCTCTCACTTTGTTTTATCTTTGTTAATTGAAATGGGTTTGGTCTCTATCTTCAAAGTGCTGTTTCTGTATTTAACAGCACTGCGATATATCTAAAAAAAAAAAAAACCCTCTGCCTTGCTTCGACTTAACTAGGTAGGAGGATCTCCATGCAAGTCCGATCTCCCATATTAATGAGGTTAGGAGTATTCCAAAGTAAGCCTCCCTCAAGTATGAGCGACTTTTTCGATTCTATTTCCTTTTGAAGTAGTGGTTACTTGAACTAGTAGACATGGTGAGAGAGAATGGTCAATGGTGTTACCAAAGTATCAATAGTATTTATTAACGGAGAAGTAGGCTTGTTACTCTTACTAAAAGGAACCTTCGACACGTTGAGGTGTTTGGCTTAGTTTGAATCTAGTTTTGTGTTTTGTCAGCATTTAAAAATCTAGTTCTCTAGGTTGCAATTCAAAACCACCAAATGGACCATCTTCTGCTGAAAGACCCAACTTTCTTTCGGGTAGGTCTTATGATAATTTAATCACATTAATATCTGAACTTAGACTTCTAAGTTCATTATACCCCCACCTTGATTATGCTCTAAATAAGAAAATATTTAAAATCTATAAACCCAGAATAATTGTACCAAGTCCGTTATCAACAACCTTTGACATTCTATCATGCGGTGAACATAGACGTTGTTCTTTTGCAAGAAGGTAACGCTGGATCAGCCTTTTGGGAATGTAAAAATATATCATTGAGCACCTTATATCGAACCATTACATTTCTGTCTATTGGAAGTTGGATTTCACTGAGTCTTATTCAATCGCCTTATGCCTCTCGGTCTTGCAAGTTTTTATTGCACCTCAGTCATCAATTAATGAGCAGCAACCTTAAAACGACATCTCCGACTGCGTTATCTTCTCATTCTTGTCATGAAGAAGTGTCTTGGAAGTACCTCCTTTTGAAATCGTATCTTCAAATAGAGATTGTGGGCGTTCACGTCAAGGTTCATTCAATAAATACAACGCTTCTTAAATCTAATTGTTTGTAATATAATAATGTAAATCACATTATCATAACAATGTGTATATCCATCTAGTTAGCAATCTGGTGTACCATCTGGTGTACCTTCTAGCTTCCCTTTTATTCAAGTACTGGCTTGATGGCTGCAAAAAAAAAAAAAAAAATTGGCTGACCAATTAATGCTTATCCAAAAGGTCCAATTTTTCCCTCGTCTAAATGCTAACATTAGAAACAATCCATCGTAACGATTGCAATCTGGAAACCCCAATTGTTTAGCCAAGTCAAGTTCAAAACCTCACTCGTACTTCGCAATCGCATACTCGTTAATAACAAGCAATTCTGAATGCTGTAGTCCATGACCTTACCCGTATCTTGCATAATTACAACCAATACACCCCTCAGTACGAAAACAAAGGGGCGTTGCCCTGAGTGCGTCTAATATTTTTCAGTCTGTTTTACGTCTTGAAATCCAATACCCTTTTTGTGAGTCCGAAAATTGTCCCGCATTGAACTCCGATGTCCGTCGATCCGATGAGTTCCTATCAAAACACCTCGGTCAACTTCTTGTTTGTGGGGTATTTATGGTAGGATAACTTATTTGTTGCTCAACAAGTGGTTGTTTCGTATCAAATCAGGAAGTGGGTATTGAGGAGTATCTGATCATGGACCCTACCCCAGAATTAGTTACCCCTGATATCCTAAGTCTCGAATAGGATGCGTGGTTAAATGGTTCGTTCTATATTTGCACCCAACCATACATAACAAAACGGAGAAATGGATCAGGAACGAGAGAGTCTGTAAATAGACTTCACAAATCAAGGTGATGGTGAACTTGGTTGTTGCCTTGTATGTTGAAACATTTACATTCTCCTTTACTTGGTGCAAGGTTCTATATCGTTTGTTTTCGTTACTAAGTTCTTCATTCCTATTGGTTTTCTTTATTCACCCTTTTCCACCCTCATTCTACGTAAACATCCTCCCCCTACATCTTGGCTCCGATTCCACTCCGCATTATTACTCCGCCTTTAGATCCCTATCGGAAATCGCCAGCCTAGGCCCATCTTTTACCAGATTTTGATTAGTTATATTCCAAGCTTTTCATTTAATACGTACGTATTCTTTAGATACATACAAACTTGACTACCATCGTTTGTACTGAACTAATTGCAATGTTCATTTACTTTTTTTGTCCAACAGAGGAAATTGATTTCACCTTAGTTTTACATTGCAATCTATTATCCATAGAATTGATTCAAGAAATGTACTTACCTTGCTTTATGGGCTGATTACTCACAATCGCTTTACTCCGATTTGTTTGTAAGAAAATCGATATGCAAAACGATATGCCATCTAACGCCTTCAATAGTAAATTGCTCCTATTATTATACACTGCTCCGAGTCGCCAAATATATTTTCCTTTGCATCCCTAGCCACCTTCGATTGCTTGCTTTGGTCCACTTTCTGTATTGTCCCAACTTTAGTCTGTTTCACATTAGTACTGAATTCACATGCGTGATCTGTTTAGGAAGAGGATTCCCTACTGGGGTGTGGCGTGCTTTAGTGCCCGATCGAATATACAAAAACGTTCACTCTCTCCTTTAGGTCTGGTAATGGGTCCCGGGTTCATGTTTATTAATTACTTGCTTTCTAACAAGGGAAAGTAGTGAGGCGACATCGATGGTTCATCCTTGGGAGCACCCCTGCTTGAATCGGATGTTTCCAGAGAGGCCCTCAAGGTGCAAAACAAAAACAAAATTGTATCAATAGTTACTGGGGTGAATCATCAAGTTGTGCTCTACATAAAACGATGGCAATCCTTAATAATGGCCTAGAGCATTAGTTCAGGTACTTCGGAACTCCTTGGAGTTTCTACATTTGGCAATTCTCAACTTAAATAGATTGGAAGTATAATTAATTTTTAATACGGTATAATTCTGAAACATTCAATAATTCATCCTTCACTTTGATTGTTCGCTTTATCATTGAAGACTTCCAATTAGAATTGATTAGGAATAATTGAATTACTTGAATACACGAACACTCGTAACGGACGTTGAATATTTATTGTTCGAACAATGTCTAACACTGTTTGGTACAGAATTCATAACCGTTCATTCTTAAATTGAAAAAGTTCAGCAAGCCTTTCCACAAATCCCCATATTCAAAATAATGAAGTGGCTTTCGTCTCCTCAATTTGGGTGCAAAAATTTGCCGAACATCTATCTCTACACACTGATTAGACTTGAACATTGTACTATTTTTTTTACAGCTTTCATGCAAGGATCGGGATTCTTTGTCTTTGTTAAACATAAGCGAGATAAAAGTGAAATGAGATCTAGGATCTTGGCATAACACTCGACTTCGTCTGTTTTGGGTGCAAACTGCATTTTCCTTCACGTAGTGGCTGTGTTACGTTATGAATACAATAAAACTCTTATTACCTGCAGCTTGGCATGCTGATAAGAAAATCCCTGCTAATACAAGACATTAACAGACAATAATGGTATTGCCTAGAGTACAATTACCATCTCGAGGTCATCTATTGGAGAATAAATGACAGAGAATGAACCACCAAGGAATTGTATATGAAAATGATTTGACAAAACCCCCTTCATATCCATATTATCAGGAATACGAATTCTTTGTCATGAACATTGTCATGAACATTGTCATAAACCATTCTCTTTCTTTGTCATTTTATGTTACTAATAAAATTATCGATATACCTGAAAATGATTCACGTGATGTGAAATATGGGATATTTCAACATTGACCAATGCAACAGCTACTAACATTACTTGAGTTATGTTTGCCAAAAGAGAAGAAGTTCAAGGTATTTTATGTTCAAACTAAACCAATTTATGTTAAGCCGTTGATTAACAGCTCAAAAAGCGAGGAATCAATTAAAGTAAGGCACTTTTTCAGTCTTATTGATGCTGAAACATCTCTAGTACTTTTAGGTATTGAGATATTAGTCTACTTTATTGTAGATAAATCTGTTGATCAGTATATATTTGTTTCCAAATGTGATACTGTTGGGTATTCAAAGCTCACATTTAAAGTTGCTGATGTTATACAGATTCTTGTCAAGTGGTTGGTGTCTTTTGATATTAACAGGTATACCTTGAAGAAGTCAAGAGTCCTTGAAAACGACAAAGAGAATGTACAAAATGATACACCAAAGTCTTATGATATTCAAGAAAAGTCAAATGCTTCATCTCTTATAAAACTTAGTGCAAAGTTGGATGATCCAAACTATATCAAGAATTTACCATATTATAATCCATCGATTGAACGAACCAAATCAAGTAATAAGAACTTGCTAGAACTCCCACCAACACAGAATATCCACATCTGTCTATTTGCTAAAGCAGCTCAACAATACTTGTTCCCAAAGTCATTCAAAAACCAACACAAGCATGTGGTTGGTGGTGCTATTTTATTAAAATGGTGGTTAAAAGTTTTGGATAATTCTTTAGAAGATAATAGCTGGGAACGCAAGTTGATCATCCCAGGAGCAGAAATAGCACTGATGCAATCATTCCTCAAACCTTTACAAAACAATTGGTCTGTGGGTCATATTTTCAGCACGGAAAAAGCCATCAGCACTATACCATTGTTCCCTGATGACCCCAAGGGAAGATTCTTAGAGCATTTGGTTGTAGAAGATAGATACCAAAAGATGGACAACCAGCAATTCTTCACTGAGTTGGGTATAAGACAAGAGTTTAGATTGGGAGACGTGGTTGGACTACTTGGGTGTACATTACAAAACCAATCTACGGAACCAAAACCCCATGATGGTTTCGAATTCAACATTCTAACTGTATCAGAATACAAGCAATTAATGGGGATAATTAAAAACGAGAACTTCTCAATTGCAAACGACATTGTTTCTTTGGTTGACGTCAAGATACCTGGGTTTTTCGAAAGGAACAACATGGACAATGTGTATATTGAAGTTCTTGGGAAACGAGAGAAGGAAAAGGAAGCCCGTTCCAGCATAGTTATAAATACTTTAGGTGTCAAGAGAAAGAAAAATGTTTCAGATTTGAATCACTTAGTTAAAAGACGTGCTAACGAATAGTGAACATCTAAACGGATTCATTCATAAATAACTTCAAAGGTTCAACTATAAGTTCAATTCTTGTTCATATTCATTATCACTATAAGTCAATCTGGGGTTGTCATCACCAAGAATATTATTCTTTAACTTTTTCGACTAAAACGTATCCAAGTGAAGATATTTTCAATATACAACAACACAATTAAAAATCGAACGGCGTTCACATCCTCTTGAACGTTTCTATTCATATATCTCTCTCTTCTCTTTCTCCATCTCCTCCTGTCTTTTCTTTATCAATTACTGCGAAAAACACTAATCCAAAACGTTTCCTTCAATATAACAAAACAAGTCTATTTGTCAATCTTCTAAAACGATAAGTTACATACCTCTAAACCCACTTCATCGCCTTTACTACTCAATTCCTAGAAACGCTTCACTAATCCCTTATACCCTTCACTGATCCTTCTGTATTGTTAAGAGTAGATGTTTAAACTGCAGGATCAAAAAAAAAAAATCAATAATCCCAACAACACATCAGATCGAACAGAAACCCTGCTAACAGCCTTGTTTATCCAGATTGATCTTAGTTCATACTTGAACTGAAATAACAAGCACTTTTAAATTATCTTCTCGAAAGATCCATCTCAATAGCATCTTTATCACAGCCTGTGAACGCTGTATATTCATACAATTGCTTTCATGACAATGACATCCCAAGATGATTTGGCTTCCGCAGCAAGCCATCTCTCACCTTCTGCATTTGTTGGACCTAAGGCTAGACCTGTAGTCTCACTGACGGAATTCCCAACGTCGTCTCCTGTTCAAAAACAGAGCTCTCATGATTCAGATTCAACTCGCCCTCCAGAGCACTTATCTGAGTTCTTCTCATTTATGAACAGCAAACAAAACATACCAACATCACCATCAGCAGAGTTTCCTCCGGTAACAGACTTTGGGGATCGCAAAAATTTCAACAGACAACCGTCTTTAAATACATTCACGTCATTTTCTCCTTCGGTTTTAGATTTAACAAGCATCGTGACCTCCAAGGATTTCCAATCTAATATCGAGACATACTCTAAATTGATTGACAAGGCTTCTAATTTACGGAAAAGCTTGCTTAGCGTTTCCAATGCTGCCAATGAGTTTGGCCAGGCCTTGGAAGATAGCATCAATGAGTGTCCGAAAGTAAACAATACAAAAGCAGTCTGTGATGGACTTATCAACGCAGGAGGGCTACAATATATGATTGGAAGCAATCAACAAATCTTGAGTAGACTCATTTCTACTAGTTTCGAAGAACCTCTCAAGGAGCAACTCGCAAAACTACAAGAAGAATACAACGTAAGTTACGGATTTTACCAACAAGAGGTGAAACAAAAGTCCAAACTACTCAGACTAAAAGAATTGGAGAATATAAAACTCTCCAAACAAAAGACTAGAAACTTGAACACCTACAAAAACAACTTGCTTAATTTGACAAACCAATTGGATGAAATAGATAGGTTGAAATATGATTATTATCATGAGATCAATTCCATGATTGAACGCTTTAATCAAGAACATTTACTCCTAAGGACTGGATCTTTAGTGCGGGCGCAATTGGAAATCTTTGAAGGAATAGCTAAGAAAGGATGGTCTGGAGGAGGCTTGGACGAATTGTTGGCCATCTCGCCCGACTTATTCGAAGTCAACTACGAAGATAATCTGGATTATAATGGATTGGTTGAAAACACGTTGGATAAGAGCTCGTCTATGGCAACATTAAAACAGGCTCAGAGTACTGTAGGTAATATTGCGGGAACCTCATCCATCACATCCTCCAACAACGAACCAGAAGAAACTACAGACGAAGACGTAACCTTTCAAGCTGTGCCTAAAACACCAGTAAATACTGGAAATAAAGTGACAGACAAACTGGCAGATCAGACACCCAGAAGAGCAAGATTATCGACTGCTGGAACTACAGAAGGCGTCTTGTCAAAGATTGGCCCTACCCTCAGCAATTTTATACGAACATCTCTGGAAAATGCCATTACAAGTCCAGATGAACTGTTCTCATTACCAGTGGTGAATAACTCCAACTCACTATTGAGCATCAAAAATAAGAACTCGGAACTCGACACATCTCCGGAGTCAGATGCGCTAGAAAACCGAGATATACTAGACGGGCTCAATGATTAGAACACTCACGAGCATACCCATATCGACTTTAATCCAATAAACATTCAATCAGTTAAGACACCTACTATAAACTACTCTACAATCTAGTGATTATTTTGGAGAATTCAATTGACTCCAATGTAAATTTTTGTAATTATTTTGAAAAGCTCTTCATTGGTTTTAAACCCCATTTCAGAAGCATTTCAAGATCTTCTTCCCAACCATTACACATAGTTGTGAGCATCTTTTCCCCAGTGAAGATAGCATTGCACCCACTCATGAAACAAATGAATTGCTCGTTGTCTTTCATAGTGTATCTTCCAGCAGCAAGTCTAATGATAGATTGTGGCATAATCAATCTAGCTGTTGCAATAGTCTTGACAATTTGTTCAAATTTCAACTTCTTTGATGCAGGAAGTTCTTTAAGCTCTGCTGCCATAGGAGTACCTTGAATTGGCACAAGTCTATTGATTGGTAACGATTCTGGATGGTTAGGCATGTTGGATAACGTATATAAAAAGGAAACGTGATCTTCCAGGGTCTCTCCCAATCCCAAAATACCACCTGTACATACTTTCATACCAGCCTCGTGAACATTTTCAAGAGTTTGGAGTCTTTCATCAAAGCTTCTAGTAGAAATAACGCTTGGGTAATGTTCTCTTGAAGTATCAATGTTATGATTATAGGCAGTTAATCCTGCGTCTGCCAACACCTTAGCTTGATCTTTATTAATCATACCCAAAGTTACACAAGTTTCCATTCCCAATTCATCGTTGATTTTTGTAATCATGGCTGCAATTTTCTTGAGCCCCGATTTACGACCATTCATGTCTCTCCAAGCAGCACCCATACAAAAACGGGTGGATCCATTCTTTTTAGCCTCAATAGCCTTTTCCATAACTGTATCAATAGTAATCAACTTTTCAGCCTTCAAACCAGTATCGTATCTTGAAGATTGTGCACAATATTTACAATCCTCACTACAACCTCCAGTCTTGATAGATAAAAGGGTGCATAATTGTACTTCCAGTGGGTCGTGGTACTTCTTGTGTTGCAAATGAGCCAGGTGGACTAATTCCATTAATGGGGTGTTATATATCTCACGAATCTGATCCTTGGTCCAAGTATTAATTGGTTTATCTAAGCTCATGGCCAATTTCAAAGGAGATTCATTGCGCATCAGAATTGGTTCATTTGTGGTTGCAATATTGAAGTTAACAGAAGGTTCAACACTTGTAGAAACAAATGTAGACAACAATCTGCGACCAGGTGTAAAACACCTTCTAAATGCTAAGCTCATATTTAAAAAGAATAGTTTAAAGAGAAAAGAAGGATCTGCGTTTACTCGTAATTTATACTGATTACATTTTCCCCATGCATGATTCGCATTTAAAAATTCCTACGAAAATGAACAATAGTTGGGTTGTTGGGAAGATTTCATTTCGGTGCTTGCTCTCGTGGTACCTCTATGTTTCGGACGTACGACCTTCCCCTCATTAACTGTTTTATGAAGATATGATGGCCGCAATATGCCAGGTTTCTAGATTTTCATCTAAAACTTGAAAAACATAGAACCCAGAACTTTTGATGACTGTGTAAAATGACTCCAAGTCATCACTGATGAAGGACTGATCATCATTGAGTCATGATGACTCAAAAATTAATGAGCCATCCGACTCAACAAAATTGAAAATAAATTCTCTTCCTATCAGAATACATTGATTTCATTTGTCCGATAAAGTGTTGGACAAATGAAGCCAAGATATATGTTGAATTATGCAAGCTTATTAATCCGAGATGTAGTATTCTACAAGATTTTCTGGAGGTGTAACTAAACTTAGTAGTTTAGGAGGTGCATAAGCTTAATTTTACGAAATTAGTCGCAACTACGAGGTTGTACTATCAGGCTACTCGGCAATTGGAGTGGTTTTAGGAGCTCAATTTAATTAATTACTTGTTACCTACCAGCCTAATCGCTTAAACTACATTAACGTGACTAATGGCCTCTTGATCTGCATTTAAATTTTTTAATACAATATAGGAGAAAATAACCGCATGCAAAAATAGTAAAGTCTGCAGAATAATCACAATCTTAGCTTTCTCATATTATTTCTAAGCCCAGCTCTGTACCGTTTATACTTGAATATCATTACTTTACAGCATCCTATTTTCAGCTGTGTTAGATTTGATGGAGGGCTTTTGGCTGCAAAAACCGAGAAAAAGGAAAAGTAGAATAGCTAGCAGGCTCAATACGATCAACTACAAAGCTGTTGGTGCTGATTCAGAATATGTGGTGTCTCGTGAATATTCGTTGTAGTTTTCTAGCATCGACTTCAACTCACTTCTGGTTGTTGAAATTAGTATGAATTTTACAGTAAATTGATTATCAGGAGAGAATATTCTAAATTTCTTGGGCTCACTGGTTTTACAAGCCTCTGGTTCATAGTTGAAAACCATCAAACCATACCAACTTGGAACACTAAATACCCAAGTCAGGTAGAAACCATCTCCAGCTATTCAGGTAACGCTTCCCGGGCTCTTTTCTTTCTAGGCTGTTATTGATTTTCAATTCAACGTGTGATAGTATACAATCCTCTTTAGCTGCTTTGCTGGTTATCACTTCTTTTTCTTTCATACCTTGACGTTCTTTCAGTAGTTGTTCAGGTTATTTCTCAAAATTCAATCCAAAAATTAAAGAAGGCATCCAGGCGATGAGCCCTGTTAAATTAGTTCTGTAAGAAAACTACCAAATTTTACGAGATTTGATCTTGTATCAAAATAATTACAGAAAACACCCTGATTGAGTGACAATTTAGCATCGTAGTAATATTTTACTACAAAACTGTAATAACAAACTGCAAACTATTAGGATGCTGCGCATCTGGATCCAACATTTAAATCAGTTTGGCGAGCTCTCCGTTTCTATTCTACAAAAGATGAAACAAATTGGGGAAAATAAACTACTAGACGTTAAACATAATACGTCATGATGGAATCTACCAGTAATTGTACAGTGAACTAGTTTTGAGGTTGGAAACTGATGCCTTTGAAGTTATGATTTCTGATGAAGAAAGAGTGTCGTTGCTTACCTTCAAAGAATTAATAGGAACGTCAATAAGTATCACAAAGAACATCATTTTGCACCCATTGAGAAAATAGGTATTACAGACTCTTCAGTGTTTGCGAAGATGATTAGAATTTAAAACATCTTGATCAATACATTTTAGTTGTATTGTAGAATATACATTCGTAATCGGTTAGTTTCTTGTATTTAGCCGTTCGACTTTGCAGGTGTAGCAGATTTTCTGATTCAGGCTGATTAAATGTACCGAAATATTTAAATATTAAACTGATATAACTTGTTTAAAACCCCAAAAATAATCAAAGAGTCTCTAACTAATATTACTCACGAGATTTTGATTAGTTCAATTGTTTAATAAGGTGATAAGGTGCTTAGTATGTCTAATCCAAGTATAAGATCTTCGCTCCCGAGCTGTTGGGATCTTCTTTGAAAACACTGCCTAAAAAGTTCTTGGCCTCAATTGTAAAATCTATTCAAGTTATTATATATTAACACTTACCTCCTAACGCAATCCCCTCTCACCAATTTTCAGTACTTGGCCGTATCACTTCAGCTGGAGTATCTGATTCTCTCCTTAAAACAAGTGTTGAGCTATTTCAGAATCAAGTCTCTTACTATGCATGTTGAATGTATACGTCTTCTGATTCAACCCTATTGTCTAAGTAATGGCTTTAGTTTTCATATGAATTATATAGAGAGAGTATTATTTAAGCTGTAAAAATGACTGACTACCTCAAAGGTTACCTGACACTTATGCTGGAAGTCCAGCTTGAATGGCTGCAAAATGAGGCAAAAATCATAGGAAATAATACACAAGAATAGCACGACTCAAAGCCATCTCTAGTGACTCTAATCAAATTAAGACTACATTCAACGGCACCGTAAATCTATACACCTCAGACTGTAGATCCTATTGATTATACCTTAATGTATTGTGTTTAACAAGAATAGAGTAATGGATGGACTAGGAGAATTCGAGAATTTACCGAACATGACCAATAAATGGATGATTATGAACCGGTAATTAAAATGTGTATAACCTGCGGTTGGTCCCCTCACATTGTATGTTCATTTCTTTGTTTGTGAGACGTGAACGAGAATTGAATGCGGTTGGGGGGTTATTATGGACAGTTGTTTAGTGGCACATGCAAGCTCTTCAGTAGGGGATCTCCATGAGAGTTTATCACTATCTCATTTTGTGAGCATAGTCTTCTGGCTGTACATGTGACCAAAAAAAACTTGTTAGGGCATAGCCCTGATGTACTATATACAGAATTCAAATTCTAAAACACCCTAATAGTATGCAGGTATCTCACATCCCGTACCAGATTTTTCATCTAATAAATTTTTTTTCACCAGAAGAAGTTTAAAACTATTCATCACAATCATAATGGCTCCAATTGTATGTATACATAATATTAACAGATGAATTCAGCAATCCCAAGTATGGGTTGAAGAGTGGATAAGATTTTTTTAGGTACAGCACTGGCTTGGATCGCGCTCCTTTGTTTGACGATGTTGTGTTGTCAGACCTCTGATTACTGATGTCTCAAGCAGATGAGCAAGAGACTCTCCAGTGTGCCTATTTTTTGTCACAAGCATAAGAATGATTATTTTTGACTCTCGCAAACCCTACCAGGGCTATGCTGTCTTTATCTGAATTATCGGATAATAGTGCGGTAGGCTAACTGGGATTCTAGACCACCAAGCAAAACAAGGCTGCTAAGAAGTTCGTTGTTGACACCACCGGCCCAGTCGAAAACGGTGTTTTCGATGTTGAAGGTTACGTAAAGTACTTGGTTGAACACATCAAGGTTGACAACATTGTTGGTAACCTCGGTGAGGACATCTCTGTTACTGCTGAAGGTAACAAGGTTGTTGTTGTCTCCAACACCAAGTTCTCCGGAAAGTACTTGAAGTACTTGTCCAAGAGATACTTGAAGAAGAACCAAATCAGAGACTGGATCAGATTCGTCTCTGTTAAGCAAAACCAATACGCTTTGCAATTCTACTCTGTCGCCGAAGACGACGAAGAGGAAGAAGAAGAAGACGAAGAGTAAATTCTTTAGTTAGCTAATAGTTTATTCTTTTCTTTGGTTTGTTTACATGGGTTTCATATGTAATGGTTAAATATTAATGTATCTTTGCTTATAAACGTTCTCATAGGATATTGTAGATTTAAAGTTTATTAAAAGGGAGGCTTTACAGTTGAGTCACTTTGTTGATGTCGTATTAGCATGATTTCTGATGTCATACATCCCTGACTACCTTAAAATGAAAGGTTTTTGTTGTAATTAAGATGGATGATTTAGCGCGAGTGCTTTTTAGAAATTGTAGAGACAGTACCTCTGATGTTACTACATCCCTCACTAGCTGTTGGGGCGTAAAGATACAAGTTGAAAATGCAACTTGATTTGAAATGTTTACGCCTAAGGCACAGTGTATGCAATTACTCGTAAAGTGGTCATTAAACAGATCAAACTAAGCTTTAGGACCCTATACTCAAACTTAATGTGGGGTATAATTTTTTGGGGTAGTTACTTTGGCAAGCTCCGTGTCCAGAGCTCGATTCTGGCTGTTACACTTTGGTGCGAATAAAGAAGTATATTCCGATCTGAAGCAAGGAGAGGAGTTCATACATTAGTTACACCCATGTACAGATCTATTGCTATTCAAAACTTCGAACCTTTCCCGTTTCGTTTAGTCCATTCAATTACTATTGCTGTGATGTAATTGAAGTAAATTTAGCCTTCTGAATTGAGTATATGCGCAGCTCATTCTGTCATTGTTCTGGAGTTTTCTTGGGATGACCAATTTCAACTATGGAGTATAAGGTTTCTAACAATACAGTGTACCTCAATCACATTAAATCAACATTCGAGAGTGTTTGGGTGAGCTTCTGGTTCGTGGTTTATCATTGCTTTCTCATGTCAAGTTTGCATTAAACAGCCTTCGTATGGGTGCAAAAATTCACTTTTAAGATTAAGATACGAAGTGAATAGTTCGAGGTTTAAACTCATCGTTCATGATTGGTTGCTATAACTCTCGATTGGAGGTACATTTGATTGTAATTGGTAAGATTGTTAAGAGTAGAGTAACGCCGAACAATATGTATGAATTTCATGAGTCAGTAGATTGCGGAGACGTCTATAGTTATGTACCAAACACAATGCACAACCTAATTTCACTCCCCCTTTCCTCAGCTTTCGTTATTGGCAAGTTAGATACAAACGACCTGCTCGAAATTACCCAATTCCTCAGGATATCATGCAATCAGCCACTAATGGAAAGAGTCTCGCCAGGATTTTAGATCAGTCTTTCCGAAGCCCCTATTATCGATTAAGATCAACAACAATAACCAAAGACTGATTTACATTACCTTTGTGCTAACAATTATTGTGCTTCACTTGCGTTGACAACTCTAAACAATCCAGTTGATGCAATAATGTAACCCATGTTTCCAATTGCGCCTAGAACAAGTTTATTCATTGTAATGCCTTGGTACTTCAAACGAATATCTATAACATCTTCTCTTGATTCGTACCAGCGCCTCAGAAATCTTATACGAGACAGTCTCCTTTGCTATTGCCAACTAGCCGTGCACCTTTGTGTCGTTCAGTTCTAGATGCTTTCCTCATTGGGTATCTTTCCATCAACATGTTCGATTCTACATCAAATCTTCCCCCCAAATGAGGGGAAATTTCATGTTTGTGTTGTTTCAGTTGGGTAAACAAGCAAACATACGTAAGATAGTGGAGTAGTTCAAGTGGCGTCATCCGCAGATAAACTGGGGGGTAATTTTGGAGAAGTGCATCCTAGACTACCAACCATCGAATCATTCATGCAATCATCCATTAGTGATCTCGCCGTAGTTAGTGCTAAGTGATTATCAAGTTGCTCGCTAAGTTTACTTGACAGCTCCTGTGTGGCCAATGGTCATCTATCATTACACCTAGCGGACACATCGGCTCCACTCGTCACTCGGACTTTGATGATTTCATTACTGTTAAGTGGTTATTTATTTTTCTCTATTGTCACGATTTTTCTGTGCATATTGAGCACTTCACCACACAACGGTTTTTGCATTTTGTGGGGAAGCTGGCTAGATGTAAATACTCATGATGTTTTAAATGTTACGCTTACTTGGAGGTGGCAATGCCAATGCTAACAAGGTCTTCTAAATCATATTGTATTATATTTATACTTTTCCTAGTCTGATAAAAAAACGTATTTGGAACCTTTACTCTAATGTTACATGAACTGAATTTATAATAATAAGCAGTGTACTGGCACAGCCAGTACATGGTGGGAGGGCCAAGCACCGCATGACCATGAATGTCTCTAATTGATGTTGTTGTACAACTTATGCTTGTACGAATAGTTTATCACATTGTAATAATACAGCACGTAGTTAACAAAGTCCATTATGACACTTCCAAGTAGCATTACTAGCACAGATAAATGTATCACATAATAGATCGTAGTGTCCATGAACAAGTATATGTTGTTGAATGATATTCTTATCAAAGCAGCGATGCCTGCAAATATCGTGTGTAATGGTGAGCTCAATATTCCAATCATCGTAGTGTATTAATCTGTCAAAAAAAAACTAATGGCAACTTTCTCTGTATATATACTCTTCATAACATACACTACGAATCTTTTCTTTTATTTATGCTTTTGTGGTATGATGAGAACACCCCCTCACGATAGAAAAAAATATTGCATTGTAAGCAGACAACAGTCTTTAAGCCTGACATTTGATCCCCCACTGTTGTACCGCGCTCAGTGACTTTTGCAGTGCGATCTCCGCTGTCCGCCGTTTCCGCAGTTGGTCAGTGAGCTGACCAGTCTATTCTTGGTATGATGCTGAGTAAAATGTTCAGTAAAATGCTCCAATTTCATGCTGCGTTCATCGAATCGCACCACCTTGCCCTATCTACTACACCTTGTTCTCAATACAGATAAATAAAGAGGAAACACGTAAAACTTCTTATTCATTCTGGTTGTAAATTACAGCTGATTTTTATCGTAATCGTGAAAGAGTAGCGCATAATAGTTCAAGTTTGCGTGTCACCAATCAAAGGGACAACAATGCACTGGTAACTATTACGTCAAGAAGGGGCCATCACTCAAACGCCTCAAGCATTTGGTTAGTCGCTAATGACCCTACCGGGGCCAACCGCCGCCCTTTTGTGAAGGACACACTAAATTTCTGGCCACGCCGACATTGCCACAATCAAAAAGAGGGGCTAGACTTGACATGCAAGGTGTCTTAAAATAAACTTTGAATAATACACTCGCAACGTTGACGTTTGCTAACGTTCGTTGGCATATGAGTTTAATTGTTATTTTCTGTCATCAGTGTGATGTTGCTAATCCTTCAACACGTTTGCTACTACTGGGCCCTGTCTTGTAACAATCTCTTACGAGCAAAATTATTAAGCAGTCTGTGAAAAAGTTAAATTGTTACATATTGACGAGAATATATTATGTATCATGAATTATTCAAGACTATATAGGTATGTTGAAACCACATGAAAATACCACCTCTTACTGAAGGAATGTTTACTTTTGTAATTCGGCCTTCACCCAACCTTCTAATCCTCCCTTCACAATAATGTCCTGCAAATTGGTTCCCAATTCTCCAACCTTTTGAGATAAGATAAGGTTGCCTTCGGAATCAGCTACAAATACCTGTGCCTTGGTAACGTCCCATTTCAAAAACCATCCTGTTCTGATTGTTAACTCTTCCAGAGCCCCATACTTTTCTCTCAACTTGTTGATTAAGTCTGGGATCTCTAATGTAAGCAATGCATTGTTGATCGAGTTTCTAGAGAAAATGTTTCCAAACGATCCTGCAACCACCAACTTCATACCTCTGGCCAAAATCGCAGTGGCAGCTTGTTCTCTCAGCGAACCAGTTCCAAAGTTGAAACCGGAAATTATGATATCTCCAGGCTGGGTTTTGTTGTAAAATTCGGCATCGTAATTTTCCATACAAACCTGTGCCATCTTTTCTTTAGGAACATCGTCTTGGTATGTATATTTACCTGGGTAAATACCGTCGGTGTTGATATTGTCTGCATTACAAAGAATGAGTTCTCCTTCAATTGACTTGGGGAACCCATCCAAGACTTCGACACCGGCTGCAACTTCTTCTTTGATTTCTTGCGCAACAGAGTCTGAAGCAGTCAGAATTTTGGTCACCACGCTTGGGTTGGGTGCAACAAATCCACCATCCAACTCTTCGGGTCCTCCAATCTTACCTAAAACAGCAGACGCGGCAACTACTTCTGGTGATGCCAAGTACGCCAAGGCATCCTTAGATCCCATTCTACCCTTAAAGTTACGGTTGGTTGCTGAAATACCAACCTCACCGTCTTCCAACAATCCAGTACCCAATCCAATACATGGGCCACAGCCAGCTGGCAATGGTTTGGCACCTGCCTCAATGATATCTTGCCATGCTCCAATCTCTTCAGCGTCTTTTTGAACCAATGATGATGCAGCAGCTACATAAAACTCCACTCCTGGTGCAACCTTACGTCCTCTTATGACGTCAGCTGCAGCCTTGATATCCAGTAAACGAGAGTTTGTGCATGACACCAAGTATGCCTTGTTGATCTTGATGTTTTGGTTCGACAAGTCGTACAAAGAATTCGAAACCTTGACGGAGTTTGGACCAGACACCGATGGTGACAAAGTAGATAAGTCAACCACCAAGTGTTTGGCGTATTCAGCATCAGCATCCGACGCTATCTTGTTATCTATAAGATTCTGGACCGTCTTTTCGTTCACTCTAGGGTGTGGTTGTGCTAACTTACCAATTCTCTCTTTGTAAAAGTCTATCAACACACTGTCTACTGGGAATAACCCAGATAATGCACCCCATTCAGTTGTCATGTTAGCAATGGTCAATCTGTAGTCTACGGGCAACTTCTTCAAACCTTCACCAGTGAACTCAATAGCGTGGTTCAAAACCTGGTCATTGTTAAACAACCCACATAAACTGACAATAACATCCTTTCCGGTAACTCCTTTTGGAAGTTCGTTGATTAACTCCACCTTGGCTACCGGTGGAATCTGCCACCATGTTTGACCTGTAGCCCATATCGAAGCAGCATCTGTTCTGACTATAGGAGTACCCAATGAACCAACACCTCCATAAGTGTTGGAGTGAGAATCCGATGCAACAGTCAAGTTCAAAGGAAATGCATATCCCTCTTCAATCATAATCTGATGACCAATACCACGACCTGCTGGATAAAAGTCGATGCCTTGCTCGCCTGCAAATGCTTCTATATTCTTGTACTTTTCCAAGTTCTTCTCTGTCTTGTTCTGCACATCATGATCTAAAGTACACACAATCTGCTTGGTATCCTTAACTTTCTTAGCACCAAGTCCCATGAACTTGGTAGCAACTGGCCAAGAGTTGTCGTGCGACATGCAATGTGCCGGCTTAATAGATACATAGTCTCCGCTGAAGACCTGCTTATCTTGGGGCAACCCAATAGTATACTTCTGGACAATCTTCTCAGTCAAGTTCTGGCCCCTCCAAAGAGCACTGGACACTGAAAAATGTCTTCTACAACCACGAACCGAAAGCATATTGGTTTATGAAAATTTATATTCACTTTTCAACTTTTCATTTGATCCATATTTGTACGGGCCTTCACCGCAATTTCTTATCGAAAAGAATCCGGGGCACCACACTCGCCGTAGATGAGTCATCGGTTTTGGTAGCTTAGGATTGGTAGAAGGTCAGGTGATTTGTCATGTGAAATAACTTGGAAAACGTTTTACAGTGAATTTGGGTATATGTTAACGAATATGATAACTCGAGTATTTGGTTGATCTTGTGTTGTTCTTTTATCTATCTTTAGTGTATGCTAAAGAGAAGAAGTTATCTGGATGAGTTGTTGGCAGGTTCCCTATCACTTAAGGCATGAAAATTGATGTACTTTTCAATTATTAATCCAACTAATGAGTCATCGTGCATGTCAGTTGACGTATTTTCTGACAGATACCTTACATAAGAAACTGTATCAATTATACCAGGATAATTGAAACATTTCACCGCTATTTACCAGGGAATTCCCCAGATAGGGATTCCCCTGATTGACTAAATTACGTCAAGAGATTAGAGTTTGATTGGGTGGTGCAAAGGTAACAACTAATTTACGTTAAATAGGAGAGATCTGTAGTTTATTGTTATGTACCTAAATGTCACTTTGGGTAGGATCCGGTTGTTGCAACCTTGAATGCCTTAAACAATACACCATTCTAAATTGAAATACCTCTGTGGATTAATTTTTAAGGGTTGAATTCCAAAGGTTGACATTCCAAAACCCCATAAACTTCAACAGCTCTAATGTTGACGAAAGGATTTAATGCTCCGCTGGAACACTCCCCTTGTTCACATGCAATCAGGGATATTGTACCGTGCGGCCGCTACTCTCGAAGCGTCAAATTTCATGTATAATTAACGTTCGATTTACATTAAAATTATGATCACCAGTCATTTCACATACAAACTCCCTCGTGGTACAATAGCCAATGCATAAACAATGGAGCTCACAAGCTAATTAGCAACGTGTTAGACCGACTATTATCTACACCCGTTGCATTTATCGTGGTTTCTACCACCAAGACGGCAGTCGGAAAGAAAATATCTTGAATCTCTCCTAACCCTGATTATCAAAATGTTGATCCACATGGCCAGGTGGATCGATTCGTTGTTTGTGTAGACTTGCTTCTAGGAAAATCTCGGTAAAAGATGTAAGCTAGAGAAGTAGTCTGGTATGTTCTTGTAACTATAAAGTCCAGGGGAATCTCATACAAGTTTCATTCTTACCATCAAACAATGCAATTCAAATCTTCAACTCTCCTCAGTATCGCGCTTGCGCTTCCTCAAGTTTTGGCAGCACCTAGTGCCTCCAAAAACAACATCAGAGATACTTTTGCACCTTCCTGTCCTAACGCTGCTTTGTCTTGTTCTTCTCAGAATGACGCTTCGTGCTGTTTCCAATCCCCTGGTGGAGTATTGTTGCAGACACAATTTTGGGACTACAATCCGGCAACTGGTGCTGATGATGAATTCACTTTGCATGGTTTATGGCCAGACAATTGTGATGGCACTTACGAACTGAGCTGTGACTCTTCCCTCAACATCCAAGCTTCCGATGTTCAGGATATTATTGTCAACCAGTTTGGTGACCAAGATTTGTATAACAAGATCAGCAGCAACTGGAAGAACTACAATGGTGACGATTCTGAATTGTGGGAGCATGAATTCAACAAGCATGCCACTTGTATCAACACTATCAACCCATCTTGTTACGACTCCCTGGCTCAAGACAACCAAAACGTCTACGATTTCTTTAGAATCACCGAAGCGTTGTACTCAACTTTGCCAACCTACCAATTCTTGGCTAATGCTGGTATTACTCCTAGCAACCTGCAAACTTACACTAGAAACCAGATTGCAGCTGCTTTGGAAGCCGGATTTGGTAACCAGGTTTACTTCAACTGTGACAAAAGTCATGCTTTACAAGAAGTCTGGTACTTCCACAATGTCCGTGGCTCTGTCTTGAGTCAGGACTTTGTTCCAATTGATGCTTTGTCTCATGGCAACTGTCCTTCCTCTGGTATCCATTTCTACCCAAAGAATTAAAATTTCAATAAAAGAACAATCTGTTTTTGATCGGAACATGTAAATTCGTAATTCAAAATCATCCTCTTCTATGCCTTCCTTCGTTCTCACCTTCGATTGTTCAAGCTCACACCCTCTTCTGTATGGCTGCAAAATTATATGTGACGGTTCTGAAAAATCAAATCACGGGAAAAAAATCCCACATTTTCTTTAAACGAGCTCATTTTTGAAACAGGCTATGGTCTTCAACGCCGTCCTTTCCCTTGCCATAGCAGGTTCATACCTCTTTAGTATATACTACAAACAACCAGAAGATCATATAAAGAAAGATAGAAATGACCAAGGTGTTATAACTCACAGGTTGACACGAGTTTCAATACTTTGTGTGTTGATGTTGGTCGGAGTACCCTATTTGTTAACTTTCAGAGGAGTTGGTTATACAGAGTATCTCAAGTCTCTTGGTTTGGTTCCAGGGCTTAATTTGTATACTCTTTCACAGGATTTGTTCAATATAGGTTACTGTCTCACACTTATTTGCATGTTATATGTGGGTCCTATTACTGACTATTTGTATAACCAGGTATTGAAATACGGCATCTACGTCATCTGGGACGATGTACTAGCTAATTTTGGTAATATCCATGGTTTCAGAGATCATATTTTTGCACCAATCACCGAAGAGTTCATTTACAGAGCGTTGGTGATTGAAACATTGTTGCATGATGGGAAAACCCATTCCACGAAATTCATTCAGTTTGTCACTCCACTTTATTTCGGAGTTGCTCATCTTCACCATGCATATCAATTGAAAAAAAGAGGAATCCCAAGATCGGTTATCTTATTCAATTCACTTTTCCAGATGTCGTATACTACGCTTTTTGGAATTTTGGCTGCCCATTTATACGTGACGTATGGAAGTTTATGGTGTCCGATAGTAGTTCATTCTGTTTGTAATTTGATTGGATTTCCAGAGTTGACCGTGGAAGGACCAGTGTGGTATCAGTGTACATATTATGTTTTATTGGTTGTTGGAGTTGTTGGATTTTTTAAGATGATATAAATCTAGAGTGAGTCTGGGATGTAAAAGTATGAATGAATTATAATTTTAGGATGACAGTTGTAGAGGATTATAGAGATGGTAGCTGTTTCATATTCTTTCAACTCTCATATAAGAAATGAAAGTTTCAGTTTTAATGAATAATAAAGCAAACGGAGTAATAGGTTATCTAGAATATTCACATCATTATTATTAATTTGACTACATTTTTTGTAAAATTGGGTGCAAATTTTCAAAAGTTCAATGGAAAATTATACATAACCATTTAAGAAGTTGGAAATCTGCAGTTCCATTCATCTTTATCATCATATACACCAAGTAATAATTTTTAGAGCCTCGTCTCTTTTACCAGGGGTGACGGCGTATGGCTGATATATCAATCAGTAATTACCTGTCACTATCTACTTAGAGTTTCGTTATGTTTATTATGCATAACCAATAACCAATTGTTTCGTTAATGTAACCTATTGAAAGTCGATTCACTCCTCACCCATTCATCCAGTCAACTTCAGCCCCCTATCTCAATTACGATGTAATCTTCAAAAGCCTCGTAAACCATATATAATTAAATATACTTTAAAGTAATGGCGATGCGTTCCATTATTCTATTTTACATCAATTCTCATCAATTCTCATCAATTCTCATCGAACCTTTAAAAGGCAACTTCAACCGAATGATATTCGAGAACACACACAAACGAACTACATTCTTCTAGGAACCATTCACCCTAAATTTAAGAGTTATGAAAATATACAGAGTATTACTCTGCTTGTCAATGCCATCCTACTTATTCTCTTCCTTTACTCCCACTACACCTATTTGCAAACTCAACCTTTCTCTCAACGTCTCCTCTGGTTCCCCTTTTCCCTTTCGTTTTTTTAAACCACGTCTCAAGTCAAATCAATCCCCCTTGCATCGTCAACTGAATAAGGAAAATCCGAATAAAGGTAAAAATACTAAACGCGTTGATTTAGCGAACACAAGACAAGCACAGAAGGACAAAACGATGTCTGCTCCTGGTTAAAATCTTTTTATACTTGGGTTGTCATAATTACAATACGCCCAACCCGTTGTCTTTTCTCCCATCATATGTAATTCCCTGTAATCAAACTCCTGCCAGGCTGTCCTGATGTCCTAAAATATCACTGGACACAAAGTACAATAGGGTACAAATGGTAGTGTGATTTTTATCTTTACTTTGTTAGTAACTAAACTTCTTGGTCTTCTTAATGGACTTGGGGTTCCATTCTTCAATATTCCATCTCTCAGTCTTAGGTTTCATTTTATGTATAATGATATTCATATATGTACAGACACTTGATACTCTACAAACCAATTCTGTTTAAATCTAACTTTGCTCCTCATTTTTTAATTTCACCCATTCATTATCCTTCACTCCTACCTTTTAACTATCTACCTCACTTAGTTAACTTCTCCTTTTTGGCTGCCTCTTACATTCTAAGCATCCGCACTAATCCGCCTTCTGTACAAAAGGCTGTTTGGAACACACAAACACCACCCAATCCCCTTCCAGATCGCGAATGCTCAAGGATGTCTCAAAACCTCCCTAGCCTCTCGACCAGTTTCTCCCCTCCTCAACAAAACCCTTTCCTCCCTCCTCTACACCTACAAGTACACAACCCATTTAAACTTTCGTAGCAATTTTTCTTTTTATTGTTAATTTTTTGTTAGCGAAAAAAAAGTTGATCCCCAGGAAAAATTGAAAACAACAACTAGCCCTAAACCTACCGAGCCCAGCTCTTTCGCTCTTTCATGGGTTGGATATACATAGTGACAGAATAGAAGATTATATTAGATTTAAGCCAGAGGTCACATTAGCTTATCTATTACGAAACATAGGATTTATTATCTATATTTTTCAATTAAATTAAAAAAGAGAGCATTTATAAGTTGGTGATTTATTCAAATCAGAAATAGTCAAAGTTAACAAGATTCAAACTTGTGAGTGGGAAAGGTAAATTACAATCGCTACATTATCATTATCATTACCGTATCAAGTACCACACGGGCAGCAAGATCAGAACCCTATTACACATTAAATCAAATCAAAAGCTGAATCAAACACAACGAAATCATGTCGAATCGTAACTCATACATTGCTAACGCCAGCAGTTATGAATCTGCAGTACAGGATTTGGAGCAAGAGAAGAAGATGGTTGCAGCACTCAAAAGACTTTCTATCGGGAACATGATGAACTATGATCCTGATTTACCAATGGACGACTTGGAGTACCTGTTTAAAGACGTGGATGATGTAGGATTAGCAAGTCTAACAACAGCCGCAGTACATCCAGGACTGCCCCAAGGACAACAAGCTAAAGCAACACGAAGAAGATCAATGCTATCAAGAAGTAGTTCCTTGAAAAACGACGACCAAGAAGTTGAAGAGTTTTTCGACGCTGAAGACAATGAAATCTTCGATACACTGAACCCGTTATTATGGGTGCCGGCAAACAAACATCCTGAGGTAGATCCAGACGGATTCAAAATGCATGTAAGGAGCACAGTAGAAGATATCATCAGCGGAGTAGCACCTGAAGGTTCAAACGAACAAGCATTACAGAGAAACGGCTCGTTATCAATAAGTGAACTAAACAGATCAAACTCACTCAACAGATCAAACTCACTCAATAGAACACCCTCATTGTCAAGAAATAATCTCAACAGAAATGGATCGAAATCAAGCCTCTCGACCCCTATCGAAGAATCTGAAATTACCTTCCAGCCAAATGAACTTCCCCCTGCAACAACAAATGCTTCAACTACAACTAACACGAGCCCGGGAAATTCAAACAGTACTAGCAAACGAACTTCTCGCTACTCAAACCCTTCACTTCGCGAACTCACTAGCGAACTTGAAAAACTTTCTAAAATCGCAGGCATGGATGCTTCAGACGCAGTAACCATTGCAAGAAGCCTCTCTGGAACCTCCTTAGGATACACAGAGGTGGAAAAAGCCGCAATGGACGAACTCACGTCACCAACACATTCACCTCGTCATAGCACTAAAAGCGTCGACCTAGACTACTATCTCGACGACAAAGCAAGCCCAAGCACAGGTTCTGCGGGAGACGGTTTTGCACCTGACCCAGAATCACCACTCATAAACAAGTTTAACCAAATCTTACCCACCGCTGAGTTGAGACCACAACCGGAATCTTCTACCTTGCACCTCCAACAAAGATTGCAAATGCAGTTCCAGCATACTCAATTGATGAGAGAACGTGAAGAAGATGAAAAACAACAGCCTACCAAACAACGTTTGGAAAGCTCATTCACTCCAACACCCTCACCATCACCACAGTCTGCTGCTGATTTTGCATTGAAAAGAAGTAGAAGGCCAGATTACAGAAAACAGGCAGTACAACCAGTGGGATCTTCATTGCAAAGTCTGAAGCATGGTAAATTGGCTGAATTGAGAAACAATTTGAATGCAAGTTTTGGAGAAATGATTGGAGATAAGAAGGGGAAGAGAAAGGTAAGAGACCTGACTTTGTTGTTTAGCTACCGTAACCCTAATGATCCTAGAAATGAAACGAGAGAACTTAGAAGTGAGAATCTCACGAGAGAACCAAATGACCCAAGAAGTTCGAGAGAATCAAGAGAGTCAAGGGAATCGAGAGAATCTAGAGATTCAAGAAATGATATCAAGGGTCACCAAAACAATCAAATCTACCAGCAAAGTAGTCAAGGCCAGACTCCAACTTCTAGCCATCATCGCACTAAATCGCCAATCTCCGATTCACCTTATGCTGTTGCGTCTATAGACCGTAAGGTGAAGAATGGAGACCACGACAGAGCAGCATATGATAAGCAGAAGAGAAAAGAGCAGAAGCAAAGGGAACGGGAACATCGTCATAGGGAGAGAGAGAGGGAAAGAGAAAGGGAAAGGGAAAGGGAACGCGACAGGGATCGTGAAAGGGAAAGGTATAATCAACAGTATAAGCAGGATCGCAAGAAGCTGCAAAATCAAAAGTTGAACCAGAACCCACCTTTACCAAATCAAATTCCAACTCAACCTTTACCTAACCAAATTCCAACGCAACCATTGCCAAATCATGTTCCAAACCAACCATTGCCTCAGCAAATGCATCAACAATTCACACATCAACCATTGTCAAACCAACAAAAGTTAACGAATCAACAATTGCAAGATCAACAATTACAGCTTCAAAACCAACAGTACCAAAACCAACAGTTGCAACAGCAAATACAGCAAAATCAGTTGCCAAAGCAATTGCAAAATCAATTACAAAAGCAATTACTCCAACAGCAGTTGCAATTGGAACAGGAGCAGCTTCAACAAGAACAGCTTCAACAAAAGTTTCAACAACAACAGCTTCAATCTCAACAAGCGCCACAAGAAACCCACCAACAGTTCCAAGCAAAACAAACGAAGCATGCTGGTCAAGACTACTACAGAAAAGCTGAACCCCAAGAGGAGCATCGTAGACATCATCAGCGTAGCCACCGCAAGGAACAGAAGCTGCATCTGCCATATGTGAGTAACACATCTGCTAAAAACAAGTCACAACAATTGAATCAGAATTTGGACTTGTTGCGGTCAGAAATCAATGAATTTAAGGAAAGCTTGAACAACAGTGATACCACTGACAAGGGAACTCCATACAACTTCAAATCACAACCGCAGATTGATAGCACAGATTCGGATTTCAGCTTTGAAATGCTGTACCAAGACATCAGCTACGAGGATTCCTTAGGTATTGAGAAGGAAGTCTTACGGGATATTGAGAGTAAAGACCCAAGAGTAGTTACTGATGATATCATAAGAAAGGTACCTGAACAAAAGTTAGCTGAACAGAAGGTGCAACAAGTAAATGAACAGGTTGAAGAGAAGTCAATGCAACAGAAGTTGACTGAGCAGAGAGTAATTGATCAAAGATTGGCTGAACAAAGACTAGCTGGTGAAATAATAAGTGATACCCACGATGCTGGCCAACTTAATGGCCACAGAATTGATGCGCAAGGAGAAGCAGTCCAGAGAGTTGAAGAAAGTCCATTTATTGAGCCTATTGTTCAGAATGAGCACCCAACTCCAATTGAAATTGATACTCCAATTGATGTCAACATACAGGAAGTAAAATTGCAGTCTCCACCTCAAAAGTACAGACATCAACCACCTCCTGAGAGTGTAACTCAACCATCTAAGGATGCAGTCACGCAAAGTGCCACTGCTCATGATGTTCCATTCTCTGACAATCAAACACATCTTTCACCATATCCATCTCCTACAGTTCAAACCTTTGATGGCAAGAATGGCCAAAACCAGCCAGGTTTCCAAGCCCCGCCTAGGGAAGTAGAAGAACCAGAAGTTATAGATATTGATGACGCTGATTCGGAAGATAGTAAGACTTTACTTGAAAGAAGATCTCAAGATTCACGTACCAGACGCTCTCAAGATCTGCATCAGAATAAGAGATCGACTGAAGTAATTCCATCAGTGAATGAAGTAACTAGTCCTGAAACCTCACCTTCTAAACTCAAGAAAAAGAAGTCGTTTGGTGTTCTACAGAACAATACAGGAACAGCTTTGGCCAGCAATGAGACTTCACCAAAGAAGAAATTGAAGAAGAAGAAGTCATGGCCATGGTTAAGAGAACGTTCTGCAAGCCTTTCTTCCATAGATGCAGCTAATCTTCCACCAGTTCCTGAATCACCTCTGAGACTGGTGCTGACTCCCGAGTCAGACCATAAGGATTCAGAAGATGCAGCCACAGCTGCAGCAATTGCTGCTGCCGTAACGGCAGTCTCAGCAGCGGCGATAGAAACAACTTCAACAAATGAATCTAAACCACGTAAGTCACACGAGGGCAAGGAAAACATGATCTCCAAGTTCTTCAAGAAAAAGAAGCCTGCTGTTGTTGTTATTAGCAATGTTTCCAGTCAAAGTGGGTCTTCTCTGATTAAAAGCTCAGACTCGAAGGATGCTTATGGAGTAACAGTGGACTATGAATCGGACTCTGAACCCAAGAAACCGAAGAAAATGGGTTTGTTCAAGAAGAAATCTAGAGCCAAGCTTATTGACAGGGAGAGAGAACTGAAAGAACGTGAACGTGAACTAGAAAACAAACCTATTAGTCCAGTTGCAGATAAATTTAGCTCAGAAGTCCAACATTCTCCATTGTCTGTTGAACTGACGGAGTCTGGAGATAGCGAACGCCAAAAGGAGCTGTTCTACAACCCATATCGCCAGGCTACACAGGAGTCATACCAACAGAATGTTATGGATGTAGATACGCCAGCTGGACAAGAGGCAGAATCACAGGCTCACCTCGACTCACCAATGGAAGATATTGTACCTCAATCGACTGAAAAGAAGAAGAAGCGTAAAAAGAAGACCAAGAAGATAGAGGTGGACGAACCAATGGAAGATGAAGAAGACTTTGAGAAGCCTCAGACCACCTTGGATGTTCAAGAGAAGTTGAAGAAGGTTATCAAGAGATCATCAAAAGCAAATCAACCCATCGAGTTCACGGACTCTGCTTTTGGATTCCCATTGCCTCCACCATCACATTCTACCTTGGTTATGTTGGACTATAGATTCCCAGTCCACGTTGAGCGTGCAATCTATCGTTTGTCGCACTTGAAGTTGGCTAACCCCAAGAGGTCATTGAGAGAACAGGTATTGTTGTCCAACTTTATGTATGCATACTTGAATTTGGTTGACCATACCTTACACTTGGAACAACAGATGAATAACGTGAGTGAATCTAATCAGTCTGGAGAGGAGGAGGAGATTGCCCACAATGATAACAGCGATGATGATTTGTTCGGCACTGAAGATGCTTTTAGAGATGACGAGGAAATGAACCCAGAACAAGGCGGAAATGATATCGATGATGTGGACTTACATAACGGAGACTCAATTCCGTTGGACTTGGACATTGAGGGTATTTCGAACGGTATAGAGGCATAGGATTGCATAGATATGTACAAAATCAACGGATAACGGATTAAAGTTACTTGTAGTTGTCGCACTTTAATGTAGTTAATAAATGAATATATATTATGGTACCTTAAATCAAGGTGCAATGGAACAATGCAGTTTCTGAGCATTTTATTCATAACTCAACAGAAACTTGACAGAAATTTAACAGAAACTTAAGAGGAACATCGAGACAACATATTCTCAACCTCCAATCATTTTACTTGCAAAAGCTATTTATAATAAATAAGCGAAGTTGACATCACACCACAATCGTACCTGGGAACGACGCGTTTCTTGACATGAAAAATATTCGAATATTGCAGCCAAATAACTATAACCGTAGTTGAAAAGTTGGATCCAAGTACCTTTAGCCTGTCACATTCATATCGAAATCCAAGCCACTAGTGTGACGTCAATTACATACTCATAGTATATTTCTCAAGCTCTCAATAATATATTTCATCTTTCAATATTACGTTTGCCTTCTCTGTTGGACTTGCTGAATTGAGAAATAAAATGAGCTCATTTATTCGTATACTCAATTGCAAAATCTAACCATCATCTATTTCAAGTACTCCATTCATAGTACTTTAAAAAAACTAGAGGCGGAGTCTGATAATAGGGGAAGCATTGAAGCTAATCAAAGATGTAAATCAAAGAAGAATCGAAGAATTCAAGAATTGAAGAATCGGTTGTCGTACTCAATGAATATTTCTAGCCAGAATGACTCAAGAGCAACACTAACCACGCAACCTCCTATTACTTAAAATTGAACTCCGTCGGCCTCTCGGCCTTTAACCTTAAAAATGAAAACACGTGAAAGAAACTTTGTTTTTTTTAGTGCCAGATTTTCACTCACGCCACGAAACAAAGTATAAATACAATCACTTGTACTTGTTATTATTTTCAGTAAACACAAGAAAAATGGGGAGTTTGCCATTAATTTCTGCTACTACTGTAGCTGAACATAACAAGAAGTCAGACTGTTGGGTTATTTTGTACAACAGAAAGGTCTACAATGTTACCGGTTTCCTCGATGAGCACCCAGGTGGAGATTTGATATTACCATATGCTGGTAAAGATATTACTTCTATTATGGCCGATCTTGATTCGCATGAACACTCTGAAAGTGCGTATGAGATGATGGACGACGGAATGTTAGTTGGGTACTTGGCCACAGCATTAGAAGAAGAAGAGTTATTGAACAATAAGAACAAAACACCAGTTGACGTACGTTTAACAAATGATGTTGATACTTATGAGTTCCATGATGTATTACCTGAAGAAGAGAAGTTATCTATTCAAACCGATTACAATGATGATGTCAAGAAACATAAGTTCCTTGACTTGAACAAACCATTACTTTTACAAGTATGGAGAGGTGGATTCAACAAGGAGTTTTACTTGGACCAAGTCCACAGACCTAGACACTACGGTAAAGGGTCTGCTCCACTTTTTGGAAACTTCTTAGAACCACTTTCGTTGACTCCATGGTGGGTTGTACCTATGGTCTGGTTGCCACCAAACATGTTCATATTTTACGTGGGATTGGTCAACCAACACTGGCTCACAGCTATTAGTTTGTGGGCTATGGGCCTTTTTGTATGGACTTTGGTTGAGTACGGTTTGCATAGATGTATCTTCCACTTGGACGGATACTTGCCAGACCACCCGGCCGCCTTTACTTTACACTTTTTATTGCACGGTATTCACCACTACTTGCCTATGGACGGCTATAGATTGGTCTTACCACCAACCTTGTTTGTGATCTTAGCATACCCCTTTTACAAACTTGTCTTCTCCATCTTCCCATTCTACATGGCCTGTTCCGGGTTCGCTGGAGGAACCTTGGGGTACATCATGTACGACGTAACTCACTACGTGTTACACCACTCCAAATTGCCTGGATACTTGCAGCAAGTGAAAAAGTACCACTTGGAACACCACTACAAGAACTACGAAATGGGTTTTGGAGTCACCAGTAAGTTCTGGGACGTGATATTCAACACTGAAATTACCAGTACCTTCCAAAAAAGGGCATAGCCTTTCTATGTGTTAATTTTTTATATTTGGAAAACTGTTACTGTAAATAAAATTGTATATGAAAATTTTGTTGATCTTAAGTTAATAATTTATGTTGGTTGAATGAATGTACGAGATATTGAAATTACTCTATTATTTGTAATTGCCTAATAAATATGACTTTGCGTCTAAGATGTGATTTCCCCTTTTTATGGTTTGTTCCTTTGCTTGTTCCCAGGTATTCGCCTCTGTAAAAGCAAAATGATTATCTTTATGTGGTGTATGGCTGTGCCATTTCAATAATTTTGCCCTCCTTTGAATTTCAAGTCGTTTCATAAACAAGGATCGATACTTTTGGCTCATATCCAAATATGTCTTTCGTTTCTCCAAGTGGTCTTGTTTGTCGCGTCCTATTTTCTCCAAGTATTTGAGCACGTCAAATCCCCTCTGTCCATTCTCAGTGTCTTCAATGTCTTCAGTGTCTTCTTCCTCACTCTCATCTTCCTTCTCTTCATCATATTCATACTTGAAGTCAATGTTGTCTAGCAAGTTGTCACACTGGTTGTAGAGCTTTTGGTACCTATCTTGGTCGTATGTTGAGTAAATGGAGTCAACTTGGGACAAACCAGAAAATAAGATTTGTTGCCATCCTATTGGTCTTCTTATATCGGGCTGCTTACCATTGGGTTTGAATGTAGCATATTTCTGAAGTATTTTATTGAGGAGTCCATCAACTCGTTTGGCTATTAATTGGCTCATTTCAATAGTTGAGTTGTTCTGAAGATCTGACCGGAGTTCCAAGTCCTTATATTTGGGATCCTTCTCACGTACTTCTGCAAACTTGGAATGAATACGACGTAGAATTGTTGCATGGATCTCATTAATTAAATCAGCCTTGCTATTAGTCCCCACTTCTTTGTAATTGACTGAAGATACCTGCTTAGAACTACCTTTAGATCGTAAGTCAGCTAAAATTATAGGTTCTGCTTCTTGTGCTTCTAGCGGTGCCTCATCATTTTCACTTTCGTTATCCTCATCGTCTTCCATATTGACTGGATCTCTGATTTCCTCATCCAGACTATCATCAGCAACTTCAGTAGGTTCATTAAAATCCTTAATAATCTTTTCTAAGTCTTCTCCTATGTCATTTTTATATGTTTTATTGTCAACAACACAATCTGCATACTTGCTTGTTGTTTGTGGAAATGGCACATCATTGATTCGAAGTGGCCATCTAGTCCATTTTGAGGCTGGGAAACGACGGTTCACTCGCCTGAGAAGACGTGCAGAATACAAATGAACTGATAAATCTTCTCGATATCCATCCTCAAGCGACTCTAGAATATCCTTTTTGTCTTGTACATTTGACATTGATTTCTTAAAATTTCAATCCTCTTAAATTTTCGTGATGATTATCACCAGCTTTGGTGGGAAAGAAGTACGTCATAGAAGAGTTTAGTTATGTCTATGTTAATAGAGTGATAATTTGAATAGATGATGGGTATTCAATTGTCATTTGTTATTATAATTAATTAAAGTAGTGTTTCAATTCTAATATCTTTCATTATGAGTTTTCTTATCCCCACTTGATACTATCAGGAGCAGTAACAACTACAACAATCAGTAGAGTACTAGGAAATTCACATTCTATACTAGTGGATTTAACATTATAATCGTACGTTAGAATTAAAAACCGTTGGATTAAATGTTGGTTTCATCTGATAATCTTATCAGCTGCAAATACTCCACACAATGAGGGGTTGATCAAGATCCATCGCTCCCTCGGTAAGTACCATAAAGGATTATGAAATTTATCAGTTATTATAAGATAAATGGAAACGCCACCGAACAAGTCGACATTGAAAGACAATTGATTGACTTAAATCCTCATGAATAAAGTAGTCAAACTCGCCATATTGGCATTTTTGGTTTCCACAATCAAAACCCTTCCCTTCGCACATCTTCTTCGAATTAACTACCATTTAGTCAGATATCTCGGACTTCAAAGACCCAAGTTCAGAAGAAACTATAGGAGGAATACTTGTGGTTTCACTTCCCCAGCAGACTTGTTTAAATGGATAGGGGTCAATTCGTATGTGTCACCTTTGGAGATTGACATGTACTTACACAAACTGAATTCTACATACTTGGCTGATTTGGACCCTGCAAGAGTAAAATTGATTAGCCAAGTGTTCCAAAATGTGTTCATCAACAGCTTTGATAATGTGACTGGAGAATACAAGAGACGAGGCTGGGCGAACTATCCATACTTTCCAATAGCAACCGTCCAATGTACCTTCAAACGTGAGCTTACATGCTACCAGAGATTTAGAATAGACTCACGAGTGTTTGCTTGGGATCGGAAATGGATGTTTATCTTATCCAAATTCACTACAGTCGACAAAAATGGAGGTGAACAATTACATACCTATGCCGTGACAAAGTATGTATTCAAGAAAAATGGAAGAATCACGATTCCACCCCAACAGATGCTCAAAGATTGCGGTTTGTGGGACGAAACAGTGGAGGCCCAGAATGAACAGAACTTCAAATTGGTCACAGGCCTTGTTAGTGGCGAAGAGTGGGAAAAAGCATGTGCTTAATGCAACCTATTCTATTTTTTTTGCACCCAAATATAATCTAGAGAACTACACTAAATGTTTCATTAATTTTATTCAACTCTAAACTTTCGTTGATCTGTATCTATTAATCAACTACTCTCGCTTGCAGCACCCCGGCCCAACTCATAGTCTTCAATATGAACATCATCCTCTTCCTTTTCCCGTTTATCTTTTTGTTTCATATCGTCAACTATCTTCAAGTTACGCAATATATTATCATCAGCAACTTCACCATCGAGCTGTTCCAATTCTTCCTTTGGGAAAATTAATGGCCATATCCATTTGGCACATATTGAGAAGAATAAGAGCACACCCGGGAACCCTACGGCAGCAATTGTACTGGTGATGGCAAATTCAGAACAACCTGCAATAACCTCTAGTAATGTGTACAAGTACCACCATTTCTTGTTCTCATAACGATGCATTTCCTTGAACATCTCAGGACACGAAGGATCGTGCTCCACGTAATCCTTGTCCATGAAGACGTATCTGATTTTGTTGGTGACTATACTATTATGCAACCCAGTGATTCCCATCACAAAGAACAAGCCTGACAAAACAGCTTGTGGAATTAAATTAAGGACAATCAAAAAGGGCCTTGTCATCATAACAAATGTCATTATTCCTTGTAAGGTGTTGGTGACTCTTTGCTCAACAACACTCAATGCCTTGCCGTTTTTATCATGTACAACTAAGGAGTCGGTGTGTAATGGAGCCTGTGGAATGAGACCATTTGGTGGTGGGATACCAATAAGGCCTGACACGCCTGTAGTAATACCTAAAAGCAAGAAATCCCAGTGGAAACTGGAGGGTTTCGTTAATGGGTATTCTTTCAGTTGACAAATGAGCGATGACACATTGTGATCAAAATAGAACAAAAAGGTGAGCAAAGCGGCAAACGGGAGGGCTAAAAACACATCGCCAACAGAGATATTTTCACCAGGCCAAAAGTGGATAAACCAACCGTGAGATCTGTCTGGACCAGAGTACGATGGAGCAAAAGACTTAGTAATTGGAAGGGTGGCCAACTTGGTCTCCTTCAAAAACCCACCAAAATGAGCAAATGCAGAGAAGAAGATCACAGCTGCTGGAACCCCATAATCAGAAAACACCTTTCTCGACCAAGGTTTGAAATAGTGCAAATAGTTACCAAATACACTTGAACCCACACCAAAAACTACCATGAGTAATGAAATCATCACAGAACAGTAGCCACTTGCCAAACCCTCAAGATCGAACTGTCTTACTAAGATTTGCACCCCCTTCTGTAAATAGACAATACAGATAAAGAATCCAAACGATTCGCAAGAATATGCACTGATAATCTTAAGATACGATACGTAGTTGCCCACGGCAATCACTATATGCATCACCATTGACCAAAGGTAAATCCAGCACATAAACGGAAAGTACGGCGTCCCTCTATCTTTTATCAACTCATAGACTGTATAGCTGAAAATGGCGACAGGTCCAGTTACCCCAACAATGCAAAGAGGTTGACCTGAAAAGAGTCCAAACACTACACCAGCCATGGCCAGTGACATAAGAACCTCATTGAGCCCGTATGAATGGTTCGTACGATCCATCATATCTTGAGCAAACGCAATAGCAGGAAGCAAGTTTGTGAAGAAGATGAACGCAGTAGACGGCACAACTCTATAGTTGTAAGCATCTTTAAAGTCAGACTTATAATACGGTAGACGACTCTTGATGTCGTTATATATACCGTATCCCCAGTAGTTAAAGGTTTTAAATGAAACTCCCATTGTTAGAGTTGTTAAATTTTTGATCTGGATATTGCTTCCTTATAAAAGCATCGCAAGCGAAACCTAAAGAAAAAGTAGAGTACGAGATTAGTTGATAATATAAGAAGGTCACTTTAGTAGTTACCAAACTCCACATACAAAAGGGAATACAAGCGTCACCTTTGCCATCGCAGGCCAGTGCTCTGAGCACAAAGAGCACGTTTTCTGGTTACGGAGCTTAAGTTCAATGTACTAGAACTGCATGTAAGCTTATTAGGTGATGTAGATTACGATGTTTGCCTTATTCTTTTTAGATTAATTGCGGATCTGCGTTCGTTTATATGTGGAGGTGAATAACCAACAGGGTATATTTTTATTATTGTACTTTTTCGGGTGAGTAATAAGATAAGAAGATGAGTGATTGTGTTGCGTGTTGTGAATGAGAGGCTTTCCATGGGTTGCTATAAAAAGGTGGCGATTACAAATGAAAGACGATGGGTTGACTCTGGAATGAAGTTGATTAGAATGAATGTCTAGTGGTTATAGAACTCTTGACTACTATAATACCCTAGTTGCAAATTATTATTGCTGAAAATTTATGAGTGACAATTGAAAAGCTGAAAAAGGTGGTCCAGGGCTGATTAGGTTTGTGATCTCTGAAAGGGAAGATTTAATTTAAGGCTTAGTCTTAACAGCTGAACTCGGCTTGACACATTAGGAATGGTATCGTACCTGCACTATAAACGATTGAGAATGAAATGTACTTGGAATCCTAATGAATTAGTAACGAAAGGTCTCATCAATCTAGAGGGTCCACTCCTTAATCAATTATTACTATGAGCTAATTGGATACAACGTGTCATGTAACCTTAAAATGGATAAAGCATATTTTAGAACACCCAATTAAGTTACATCATTCTGTTGCTACCACTAATTTTCGCTCTACACATTGATCATTGGTACAAACAAAGAGTGTATGAAAGATGTAGAAGTGGGTCATTAATGTGGGAGAATAGAAAGAAAAGTACAACACACTGAAATTTAACCTGATAGGGCACCTGGAGAGTGGTAAAACTGAAGATGGTGTTTCGGTTCTTTGGCTGCAAAAGCTTGTTAGTATTTTGTTAAATTGCCGTTCGGCTTCTTCAAGGTGACTTCAGGTAAATGATAACTGGGAATCGGTTACGTTTTAGTGATGTTTCGAGATCAAGTTCAATGGTTCAATGGGTTCAATTGGTTCAGGTGTAGTTGTAGATTCGACTGCAATAAGAATTTACTTCAAGGAAATATCAACTGATGAAATACGAGATTATGGAGCCTTCAGGTTATTATAGTTAATGTATTACAGCTGCTACTATAGATAACGCTCATCATCCTCAGTACTAGACATTAATTGAGATTTCGAGGAATTCACTAACATCATAGTCGACTTCACAATTCACAAATATATAGAAAGGTCCCTTGGCCTAGTTGGTTATGGCGTGGTGCTAATATTTAAGAGTAACGCCAAGATCAGCGGTTCGATCCCGCTAGGGACCATCTTTTTTTGCATAATTTTTAAATTCTTATTAAAGGTCCAGTAGATCATGTGACCTTTTTTTGATCTCTAAGTATTAACATCTTAACAAAGGTAAAGGTTCAACTACACATCGTGTAGGTTTGTTATGAAGGAACCTGATGTTTTAGTTGTACATATCGGTGCGGGTGTCCACTCTAAGTCGCTAACCAGTAACTATAAGAAACTAATTCGTTGTGCATTGAATGCAGCTGATTTCACTGAGTCTTCAGTGATATTGGAGGAATCAGCCTTGACAAATACAGGGTACGGGTCTTCGTTGAACTTGCTAGGGAAAGTTGAGTGTGATGCAAGTCAGATTATTTTTGACAGTGTTGAGAAGAGTGTGAGCTACAGGGCAATGGTGGGTATTGACGATTCGAGTCGACCAATCCTGCGCTTGGTATCAGTATATGATGATTTAGCAGAGAGGTATTACTCCAATAACCAATATGGATTGACAGACCCTGTGCTGCTTAATTACATTGCACTCAAAGGTAGTTCTATAATTTCAGTGCCATTGGCCGAAGAGGTGGTGCTGCGACGGGCTCAACAGGTGTACGACCAATACAAGTCCAAAGTTGAAGGCATTTCAGATACCATAGGCATTATCCACACCAACCAACATACAACAACAATAGGAAGCTCTTCTGGTGGGAACGCATTCAAACTCCCTGGTAGAATAGGATGTGCAGGAGCTACTGGAGCTGCTATTGACTTTGCATTTACTGACAACTACAATATAAGTTGTATGTGCAGTGGCAATGGAGAAGACATACTAACTTTGAAGTTGGCCAACTACATAGTTAACAACCTCGAAGTACTGGATGAGGTAGACTATGGATACTCCCTTTACAAACTTCTCCACTCAATAGATCCACGTCACCTCAAAGCAGTTAACCAAGAAGACGAGCACATTTTATATGTTGGGGTAATTGTGCTTATTCAGAACAAGGAAGATAATACAACCAACTTGGTGTACTGCCACAGTACAGAATCATTCTACTTTGGATACAAAACAGACACACCCAATATCATTCTCAGCCAAATAGATAACTTTAAAAAAGCAGGAAAGATCTTTGCCTACGGCGAGTTCAAACTCTAGAGATAAATAAAAAACCAATAAAAGGTAGTTGTATTAAGTATACAGTTCGTTAATCACCCACATCAAATTTAACGGGAGGTGGCTTGGACCTTTTGGAAAGCACCCTTCTTTTGGAACTTGTGGATACCAGAAGCGGCACCAGAGGCAGCAGACTTGGCCTTTTCGGTCTTTCTAGCAGCCTTGTCAGCCTTCTTGGTCTCCTTGTCCTTAGCCAACTTAGATTCTCTAGCAGCCTTTCTCTCAGCTGGCTTTTGGCTTCTTCTTTCCTTGATCAATTCCAAAGAAGCACCGACAATGGCTCTTTGGTTCTTGACAGTCTTCTTGGATCTCTTCTTGGCAGATTCTTCAGAGATACCCTTCTTGTGCTGTCTTCTGTATAAAACGGTCCAAGAGATACGTCTTGGGTTCTTTCTTTGCTTGAAGAGAGAAGCAGACTTGGAGGATTGGAATCTGAATACCTTGGAGTCACCTCTGACAAACAAAGTACCTCTACCTGGGTAGATCTTGCCACCTGAAAAGGAATCAATTTCAATCTTCATTATTACTAGAAGGGTTAGTATTTGGTTTTTATGTAAATACATTGGTAATGGTTGGTGTCTATAATGAAGGCTCTCATTCTCTTATTCTCTCTGGATATTCTTATTCATCTTCCTCATTTTACTTCTTTGACCGCTATATCATCGTTCAGAGTACCCAACATCTATATCTCAACATCAATACGCTTTATTGGGACATACCTTTCTGGTTGGTTTAACTAGATTTAAGCAAAATTCAAGTACTTAAAATTTTTGCAAAAGTTTTCCACGAGAATCCTCCTCGTTGCAGATTGTGTGTGAAAACCAAATTTCACTCACGTGTATTCAGTTAGGTGTGTACAATATAAAACCCGTACTGCAGATGTGTTTGCTCATCTCGCTTTCAAGTAGCACGTGAACGTGACTGTTCTTGTGAAAAACTTTTCAACCCATATAAAAGGTAACGAGGACCTCGAAGATAACTTTTTCCTCATTATTAAGACCGGAGTGAATTAATACACATAAACGCAGAGATGGTCCGTATACTTGCAAACCCAGTATAGTCACCTAACGTGTTGGAGACCTGGAGGTCTGGTGACACCGTTAACCAACATGTTCTGTGACTATATATACTGATGAATTCAATACTAACATTATTAGGCCCCAAAATCTAAGAACCAAGAATCGATCAACGCCAAGTTAGGTTTGGTTATCAAGTCCGGTAAGTACACCTTGGGTTACAAGTCCGTTGTCAAGTCGTTGAGAAACGGTAAGGCTAAGTTGGTTATCATTGCCGGTAACACCCCAGTCTTGAGAAAGTCTGAGTTGGAATACTACGCTATGTTGTCCAAGACTCCATTGTACTACTTTGCTGGTGGTAACAACGAGTTGGGAACTGCTTGTGGTAAGTTGTTCAGAGTCGGTGTTTTGTCTATCTTGGACGCTGGTGACTCTGACATTTTGACCACCATTAACTAGATTATTTAGTTTTAATTAATAGATTAATGTGGACAAGTATATTGTAGAATGTGATTGAATTCTAGCATTGAACCAATTCATTAATTTTTTAAGTGGTTGACTGGCACTTTTCGTAGATAATCGACCCTTAAAGCTTTACAAGTAATGGAAGAAGTCATCTCCTAGTTTATCGATTGAACGGTTTCTTTTGATGTGTTATCTATCATCACTGAGTATTATTGAGTGATATTTTTTTGGCTGCAAATTGGTACTATAGGCTCGAATCAGGCAGTTTTCGCAATATATTCATGAATGAAGCCTCTGCACTATAATATGTTATGTTTTCAAATGCTACTTAGATCAAAGGCTTATTAAAATTTACAAGATCACTGTCTCTTCTCGAATCACTCGATCCCATCTAACTCTAGATCTTGCTTCATGATCTCAACTTCCCTTCCGTCTATCTCAACAATAATCTTGCCATCCAAATTGAGTACAGCCGCGAATTTACGGTTCAAACATATTTCATAGAACATTCCTATCGAGTAATGATTTGAGAATTTATGCACTTGGAAACCTTCAAGTTCTGGGACCTTTTGAACAATTTTATCCCAGTGAGGAATTGTTAACAGGGTCTTAGTGCACTTACTTGAAAATCTAGCAGACTGAACATTTGCTGGCATATTCCCCACGACTTCATACTCTCCATAGTTATCAATGTAGCATAATGCAAGTGATTTTGGTAATAAACTTAAATCTATTTTGGGGTATGCATGATCGACAACTAGTCTAGTCAATTGCAGTTTACTGAACTCAGTACTAAACTCTCCATTCAGAACGCGCAAATTAACCAAATCCAACCTTCTATCTAATTTTAGCGTGTTGGCTCCTATATTGAGATCTTTTAGTGTACTCGGGAGTTGAAGATTGTCTAGCAGGCTAATCTTATTTGAATAAAGGTCCAAACTCTCTAATTGAGTGTGCTCCAAATCCAAGGATTCGATATCACACCGCCAGGCATACAAGTTCTCAAGACTTGATGGAACTTTAATATTATTAGCGCATTTGCAATACAGTAGAGTCAAACGTTTCAAATTGGATAGTTGATGAATGTTGGAAACCAATTCAGAACAGTTCAACCTCAACAGAAGGGTTTTTAAGCTTATTGGAAAGTCGATGATCAAGTAATCAAGGTCTACTAAATTGGTTTCCAAGGTGTTATCATAGCAAAACAAATCTGAGCTGTAAATCATTAATTCTTTCAATCTTGGAGGAAATTCAAAAGTACTATTATCAACGAATAAACCCCTAATGTTCATAAACTGTAACGTTTCGAGTCCCTTTGGTAGGTTAAGTTTGACTACCATAATGTCACTTGTAGTGGATTCATTGGGCATGCTTACACCTGAAAATGGTAGGTCAGAATCCAAGCATGGACCATGAAGTGTAGCCTTATTTGCAACCACATTGGCCTCTCCAATAACATTTAAATTCGTAAACTTCAATGTTTTGAGTGTTTCTGGAAACCCTGTTTCAAATAGTTCCATTGGAAACCGGCAATTCATAAAATTGAGTTCAGTGAGCATTTTAGGTATAGTGAGCCCTTCAACCGTATTGATCTCTAGTTTCAATAATGTTGGTGGATATTGCAGATTATTAATTCCCATTTGTTGCTTGTGGTTAATTGTGTGCAACTTGCTTAAATGTGAGACTTTAATTGAACAACCATCAATGTAAGGTGGTCTATAAACTAACTTTTCAAGTGATTCAGGTAGCCAGTCAATGTCTCCAGGGATATGCGAAAGAGTCATGCTTTTGAGACTTGTAGGAAACTGGAAGTCATCATCCCAAATTATGGACCGAGATAATATCAAGGTATCCAACTTTAAAGGTAACTTGAATGTGGAGAAGTTCATGTCTCGGACGCGTAACATGGAAATATTCGGAACTGATTGTATAACTTCAGACAAACTTTTGCTGTCCTCAGGATCTGATTCCTCATCACTCCAGTCAGAATCATCTTCTGTATCGGAGTCGTCAAAATCCCAACTTCTGGACTGAACCACTTTTTCAAAGCGATTGACTATACCTAAATCCATCATTAGGAGATCTTTGGGTTCATTGAACAAGAGTTCCTTGGGCTTGATGTATCCAGATTTCACGAAGTATTCTATATTCTTATAATGTAACATGGGATAGGATTCTAAGGGATCGCATCGACCCTCATCACGTATTATCTCTACCTTTTCGTATATCCTGTGCACTGCTAATCGATTAAAGAATGGGTCTAGGTACAAGTATTGAAGATCATGTGGCTTCAAGAATTCAAAGATGGTTTCTAATAGCTCAGAAGGGAATTTCTGTAATATCCCATACTGTATCTTCGAGGGTTCCATGTGTAAGGGTTTGTTTCCTTTGTCTCTTTCAAAACTTGTAAACTCGTAAATCCAAGTGAATTTAATTACGAAAAGGTCATTCTCGTCTCCTCAAATACTAAATTTAGAGTTTTGAGTAAGTTCAGACGAATGTCCTGTAAGTTGAAGTCGAGCGCGACTCTCACGTTGTATTTCTTCTCTTCATTACGTTCCCTTCATTGAATAAGTTGGCTTTAACATTTTAATTAAATATACTTTTAGGGTGGCTTTTATTTTGCACCCAAATTTAGTAAATACGCTATTTAGTTTATTTAGCATCACTTTGTCATAGAACTCAAGTGCTCGATGATACTAAGTTTCAGAAGTCAATCTGAATCTCTCAAGTTAATTGGTTCAATAATTTAAATAATGGTTGAATACTATCGACAAACTTGTCTTTTTCACCAGCTTCTTCAAAGAGTTCAATCAGTTCACTATTTCCAGAAACCACAGATTCTGTTTTCTTTAATAAGAATTTGAACAACAGAACCTTATCATCTGCATTTAAGTTATACGTCTGTTGTTTGAGGTTGTTTTCATAATACTCTTGGTTTTCCTTTTTGCTGATGACCTTTTCGATTCTTTCGATCCAGAATGGTTTAAGCTCAAGTTCTGAAAGCAGCTCAACACCGAGTTCAAAGGCTGCCACAAATACAACTGAGTTGGTAATAACCCCAGTATCATCAATTTCAACATACATATCTTCTACGTTGGTAGGATTGGTATCTTTATTGTACTCTATGGCTCTCAACCCATCTTCAATAGCCTTCACTGGGTTTTCAGATGCCTCAATTCTACCAAAGTCATCACAAGCATGATCACTATCTAAGATCCCGTATCCCCAAGCACCCATGGTTGTTGGTTCGTTAAAAAAATTCAACAGAGAGGGAACGCGTCTTTATATGTGTGATTCTTGGCTTCTCAAAGTACGAGGAGTTTAATTCAGCTCAGGTCACACAAAAAGTATCAATCTCACTACATGCATACTTTCATTAACGCTGTTGATCAGGAGAAAACCAACAGTAAAACTTCCATTATATTACATATAAACCCCATTTACAACTATTAATATTGTCTCTCGTTCAACTCATCTTCTAGCTTTGTAATCTCCTCTTCTTCTCTCCTTATATATTCTTCAATATCGAGCTCTTCATCATCCAGGTCAGTTTGGTTATTTTCATTTCGCACTGGGCTTCCAATATCTGTGTAATTGATGTTAAGTATATTCAATTGTCTCTTTTGTTCTTCAATCTTTATTTCCAATTCGTCAATTTCTCCAGTTACATTTGCATGTTCGGCTTGGTACCCCTTCATTTTATTTAATAATTCTTCTTGTTTCTCCACGAGAGTTGGATGTGTACGAATCAAATTCACCACTAACCGGCATAATCCACCAACATCATCGGTACTATCGAATTCTGGGAAAAACACATTGGATTGTGGAGATTGTTGTCTCTGTCGTTTTGTTGGCGATGATAGTATTGGATCCAGCAACGGTACTTCTGCTGCTTCTGTTTCTATTATTTCAGGCACCAGCACAACAAACCTACCGACATCTTTTCTCGTAACACTTTGGGATCCAGAGTGGTCTAGGTATATACTTTTCCCATCTATTCTGACTGGACTCAAGTTAGCACCATCATCTAGTTCGAGGTCAAACCTCAGTTGGATGCCAGATTTCAGGTGTTTAGGCTTATTCACCTTATACAAAGAGCCTTCATCGCGCGTAGGATCCTTTAATAACGTGGTAATATTTGGTCTCTTTACAATCGCATTGGTAAACAAACCTGGTTGTGGGAAATGTAACGATTGGATCGACTTAATAGACTGATTAGTACGTTCTAATACATAATCCAAAGACATCTCATAAACTGTTTATATCTATTCCTCGTTGTTTGGCTTATCTAATTACACTTTCTTAAATGTGAACTCCACTGTTTTGATTATTTGATTTGAAAATTAACATTTTTTTTAAATCTCATTGAATAAGTGATAATGACTGTTGATCTAGATAAGTACGCCAAGCCAGGAAAAGACCACTACATAGCTTTGGGATTAGAGGGTTCTGCCAACAAGTTAGGTGTTGGGGTTATCAAGCACAATTTGGGCCAACTTTCCCAAACTAATAGAGCAGAAGTCTTGTCTAATGTGAGAGATACATATGTGACTCCACCAGGTGAAGGGTTTTTACCCAGAGACACTGCTAGACACCATAGAAATTGGGCGAACCGAATAATCAAGAGATCTTTAGCAGATGCTGGAATTAAGGGGTCAGACATTGATTGTATTTGTTTCACCCAAGGCCCAGGTATGGGTGCTCCATTAGAAAGTGTAGTCATCGCAGCACGGACATTGGCACAGCTCTGGAATATTCCACTTGTAGGTGTCAACCATTGTATCGGACATATTGAAATGGGTAGAGAAATTACTGGTGCAGATAATCCTGTGGTTTTGTATGTCAGTGGAGGAAACACTCAAGTGATTGCATACTCGAAACAAAGATACCGTATATTTGGAGAAACATTGGACATTGCCATTGGAAATTGCTTGGACAGATTTGCAAGAACACTCATGATCCCAAATGAGCCAGCTCCTGGATACAACATTGAACAGTTGGCTAAAAAGGGTAAACATTTGGTCCAGTTGCCATACACAGTTAAGGGTATGGACTTGTCGATGTCAGGTATATTAGCGCACATAGATGAAATTGCTAAGGAATTGCTTGGAAACAGCAAACAGCAGAAGAAACTGCGTGCGTTGATAGACGAAGACTCTGGAGAACCTATCACCGTAGAAGACTTGTGCTTCTCTTTACAAGAATGTGTGTATTCTATGTTGGTTGAAATTACCGAAAGAGCATTGGCACACGTCAACAGTAACCAAGTCTTAATAGTCGGAGGAGTAGGATCGAACGAAAGATTACAAGAAATGATGAAATTGATGGTGGAAGATAGAAGAAATGGTCAGATATACGCTACAGATGAAAGATTTTGCATAGATAACGGAATCATGATTGCACATGCGGGATTGTTGAGTTATAGAACAAACCAAACGAATGAGATATCGGATACTGTATGCACTCAAAGGTTCAGAACAGATGAAGTGTTTGTTAAGTGGAGAGATGATTAATATCAAGTGTCTGGAATGAATTCAAAATGAATCTTTACGAATCCATTGTAATCCAATAGATGTGAATTATGTGTAGTTTTGACTATACAAACGACATGATGATGAATTGTGTTAGTTTGTGACAGTCATATAATGAGTGGACTTTAAAGGCATTGAGGGTATTTGATTCAACTCTCTGTGTCAGATACGGTCCGTACATAAATGTAGAAATATTACGAGCTCTTGTAGGTACCCCAAGCTTAGGACCTGGGTTTTCATTATTGTTCTTCATTTCATGGTCATCAGTCCAACTCACATTCTACTTGTGCAGTTGGTCAAATTGATCCAAAGCTTGACCGACACCTGTATCTACCACCTCGCATCCCCTCAACAAACTTGCCAATTTACGTACAGCTGTGCCATCCCATATTTTCGCAGACTTGCTGTAGTCGTGCTCCAATGCCTTGTCTGAATCTTTACTGTTTTCAAACTCAACTATTCCGCTATCATATCTAGACTCTGCTTCTAGTAGTATACGACTGCTTTTCACCTGCCCAAATATCAGCATAATTTCCTTGAGCACATCCCCATTGAACAAACCTTGCAATTCTTCCTTGTGTTTCCAGTACACCTTCACTTCATTGCTTGACTCCACGATAGAAAACCCAGCATCTTTGACATGTATTTGCTCAAACGAAATATAGTCTTCTTTAGTTCCGTTATGTTTTCGTAATTGTTCCTCACGTTCTCTCCTCAACTTCAATCCTTCTCTTGAAAGTGAATCCAAGTTCACGTTAGGTTTCTTGGACGCTTCTTTTGCGTAAAGCTCATCTCTCTCCAATTCTCTTTTGAATCTTTCGATGGAACTCTGATATGCTTGAGATTCAGTGTCTTTTGCCAATCTCAATGTTCGCACATGGTCATACTGTTCTCGAAGGTTGGCGTTCGACAAGATTTGATAAACTTGAGATAATGTAGTAAACTTATGGGTACTTCCTTCATTCTTATCTGGATGATATTGGAGGGCTAATCGACGATATCTCGATCGTATTTCCAGACCTTCAGCATTTGGCAGAACCTCGAGGAACTCATACAAATCTAACGTTCCAGTGATCACAGACTCTAACTCACTCATCTTCGCTCAAGAAATTACAATTTTTTTAATCAAACCCTTTTATTACAATCAATGCAAGTATACAATATATATTTAACTGAAATTGAGTGTCCACTCTTTTTGTTTATATGAATAAATAGTTTTAACCCTTGACAGATCTGAGGCCATGGTTTGATCTGAAGATGGCATCACCTTCAGCGTAACCTCTACCCAAGCCAAAACCAACACCAATCCAAACAGGGAAGCTTCTTCTCTTGAACAACAAGATACTGGCCAAAACACCACCGCCAAAACCGAGGCCGGTTTTGATCAATGTGTTGGAGAGTACCACGTCCCACTTTTCGTTTAATAAGTTCTGGGAGGCGCTTGGGACGACTTTCTGTTCGGTAGACATTCTCTGTTATATTAGTATTTGAATTGTAATGATATTCTTTAGTAAGTGCTCTCGTACGAGTGAGTTTGAAAAAGATTTTAAAGGTATGATAGTATGGCTTCTAATGAGTTCAAAAATAAAGCTCAATACACATGACAACACACCACTGAGATTATACCTCCACGGCTGAGAGCACAATTGGAAAGACGGAACATTGGATACTTACGTTCTGGTTGTGTTTAGCTTGAACCGGTGATGAAATTAAAAATTCATTTTTGTTGGTTGAAGACGATTGGTTGAGAAGTGTGCAGGAATTTGATAGCAATGATATAATGGAGAAAGGACTTTGGAGTTTAAGGTTGGTGTGGAGAGGGGAGGTGGTAAATGAGTAAGTTCGGATGTGTAGGCTAGGTTGAATAAGGTGGGTAGAGTATGAATCTGAAGTAGTTCTTTATTTGTGGTGAGGAGGGTTGTTGTACTTTCTATTGGTTCCTATTGGTGAGAATTAGCTGGAGTCTACTGGTGAGGAGAAGTAGATATTATAAGAATCAAAGTCATAAGATGTATACTGGGTATATATGTACATAAGTTGAACCAAGTAGAAAGCTTTAATAAACTGATTCACGAGTAAAGTTTGATGGTATTGTTCACTATTCACTATTCAAAAGTAAATTTTGCACCCAATTTTTCAATGCTAAACATACCACGTTAACGAATCTATTATTCTTAGAAGATCTAGTAATGATATTCAAATTGAAGAATAATTGATGCTGTATCACCCTTCATTACTACAATATTCTAACAAAATATTTGACTTAAATTGTACACACTCAAGCATCTAATTTATTAGCCTTCTTTGCAGCTTTCTTCAAGTCGTATCTTTCGTTGGATTCTTTAGCTAATTCCGAAAGATCAGCATGGTTGTCCTTTAAAGCATCAATGACACCATCTATATCCTCTCTCTTAAATCCTTGTTCGAATTTGTACTTGCAATCGAATGAAACAATTTCAATCTGCAATAAACTAATAGCTTTTTGCTTCAATGCAAGAAACTTATCTGGTGCTTCCTCTACCCTCCATCTTTCCCCTTCTTTGAAAATCTTTGTTTCTTCTTGATCAGTCATTTTATCCAACTGTTCTCTGAGCTTCCCAAGATCATTCAGGATAATTGATTTACCTGAAATATGCGCAGTCGCAAAGTCCCAGGTAGGTGCATACTTGTGAGTTTCCTTCTTACCTGGATAGTAGTTTGGCGAAACATAAGCATCTCTTGACTGGAAAATCACCACAACGTTATCGTTATCCTTCCAAGATGGCAACTGTGGATTGATTCTAGCAACATGAGCAATCAAGTACTTCTTGTCTCCATCTTCCTTTAAGAAAAATGGAAGATGGTTTGCATGGATTTTACCGTCTTCAACAGTAATAACAGTGGCTAGGGGAAAGTTCTTGATCAAGTATTCAACTTGATCCCAGTTTTCTTCAGTGTAGAATTTTGGATTGTACATGTTTATGTTTAATGGAGGAAGAGAGTAATTAGAAATAAACAATAAACTATTTATACATCTAGGGCTGACTAATGAACTAAGTGGATGCTAATTCATCGAATGACAACTCTAGTTCCAGCCATCTTAGCCACGGTTGGCATGATGTTGTAACCGCGATTTAAAGTCCTGAGATTTGATGCCTCAGTTTTGAGGTCTTTTTTTTGGTCAATAATTGAGAATTTTGCATCCATTTTGGGACGGATGCAACATTGAAGCAACAGATTATCAAGGCGCTAGGAGATGGCCCTAGGACGGGCCCTGTAATTGGAACTCGCGGAAAGGTGACTGGAATTACATACAAGCTGATTGGAGTAATCTTAAGTGGCAAAAAGAGGAGATAAAGGTAGTTTTGTAAGCATTTATGGTCTAGACTGGACTCTAGCTTACAAAAGTTCGGGTTTACGACTTCTGTGGCTGAACATAATTAGGGTGAGATTAGAGGAGTAACTCTTAAATGTTAATGATGAATGGAAAAGTTCAAGTGAGATTTAGATAAAAAGAAGATTGGATAGGTTGATGAATCGGTTTTGTATGGTTACAATATACATGTGATAGATATCTACAATAGTACTGTTCATCTTCTGTTACACGAACAGTTGACTTTTAATGTGTTTAGTATTACATACTCAACTAAGCCTATGAACACAATGAACTATAAAACATACTAGTCTCAACCTTATAAGTTAGAATCTCAAACGGAAAGGTGGCTTGTGTGATTAAAATGCGTATCAAAACATCTTCTCACCATCTTTCAACCCCTCACCCTTTCTTAGCCTACATATAGTTATCCTATTATATACTTCAAAATATTTGAAAACCAAAACTTCAATCTTCAATAAGATCAAACATATCATCTAAAACTTGACACTGACTTGTCTTCATTTATTCTTTATATTATGGCGATTCATGACAATCTTCTTTAAAGTGTATAATTATTATTATAAATTCTGGTATGTAGAACAATTTGCACCCAATTTCAGGCGACTCAATTTTCAAATAGTAAACGAATATTCCAAATCAATCAAATCGTTAAACATTCAACCAAAAATGCTATTCACAAAATGCTAGATTCAATAAACAACACAAATTTGAAATAAACTCTTAAAACTTATAGTAGACGTGTAGTAATGACGTCGACGCGGTGTACAAAAAGGAAATGCTAAAACACCGTTCATAAGAACTACCAGCCACCCCTATTTAATGATAATCTTCATTCAGCATTATACAAACTAAATCCAAATGAAATTTCGTCAAAACATACCTACACTTTTACTCTATCGTTTTTTGAATGCATCCAGTAACGAGTCGATAAAAAAACATACCCCCACCCCCCAAAATTAAGTATGTAAAAACGTTCCAATAAAGTTTAACCAACAATGACAGAAATCACAAAACATGTATTACCCAAAGTATATCGGTACCAAAACAACAAACATTCTAACTTTTCAAATAATATTTATTACACCATACCAGAAGAAAATGGACTTAAACAATCTGTCAATACTGGTCCAACAATTTTTCACTATATTGAATCACAAATGCATTCTATATTACTCAAACAACATATAAAGGTATTCAATCAGTAAACATAAACCACCTGAGGATCGCCGTACGTACGTGACGTAACTCTTCCCTTTGAACTATCTCTCTAATTCTACCACATTTTTTTCTCCACTCTTCACACTCCACTTCGCTATTGTTGTTTCTATGCACAGTAGTATACTCATTAACATAAATCTCCCCATTAAAAGACCTTCCACTTTTTAACGTGTTGTTTCTAAATTAATCATTATTCTACTTCTAATCACTACACACCTTCTTTCGTCGTCTTCTCACCTTCTTCTCACCTTCTTGCCTCCTTCTTAACCACCCTCTATCTACTGCATCACCCACTACTCACCACTCACCACTCACCACCCACAACCCATCCACCACATCACACCCGACCTATTTTTATCCTGACCGATCCCAAAGCTCACAACATCCATTTTCCGCTCCTTCTTTTATTGCCAAGTTCACGCTACCACTTTGTAAAAAACCCAAACACTCCTAAATCTGCGTCAGGTGTCTATTTGAAGTGTTCATACTCCATGTCCCCCTAACGTCATTTGTCATTTTAATCCTTAGACCATTTTAATATACACATTCCCTTGCCAATACTCTAGACAATTTATAATCGTACCCACCTCTGAATGTATTCATTTCTATATCCATAATAAACAAACTAGAAACCAGCACACCACCCCTATTTAACATCAATCCACATTAATCAACACCACCTCACATCACTTGTCTCCATCCCCTTTCCACATTTTTAACCGTTACTCGTAAATATACAGATCCCGCAAAAAATTGGTGTAACCAATCGACAAAAAAAAACAAACGAACCTCTTTAACCTTGGAGTAGTGTGTACATTGCATGTACGAAACCGGTAGTGATCATTAGTAGAAGGATCGCCCCATCAAGTATTATATATTGTGGATCCATCATATACACGCCGGCGCATGGCAGTCAATACCGTATCAGGTTTAAATGTATGACATGTCCAATAGAGGGTCTAACGTTCGAACTGAAAACACCACTATGAGTGACACTAATGGTCATATTAATAGCCAAGCCAATCTTGGTGAGAGCTTCACACCCAAGTCTCCAAGGTCTCCAGTCACTTACCTGCTGCCCAAGAGAAAGCAACTGCTGCTGCCATTCTCAATGGTACTGGGTAAGATCTTTGGACACGCGAGATCCCAATCTCACAATTCACAATTGAACTCTCCCTCAAAACAAATCTTCCAACCGATCCACCACGACCTGTACCACCAAACCATGAGCGGAGCAAGTAGCCCTTACCATTATAACCATGACGGCCTGTACTTCAACTTTAGCAGTGGTACCCTGACACCCCACAATCCACAACAAGGGGGTCATTCTCATAGTGCATCAAACAGCAGCATACAACAAACTTCATGGCAAGCATTAATACCTCCTATGCCTTCGAAACCAAAGGCTGCGTACACTGGTGATTCTCTGCTGCTGCTGCTGCCTCAACAATTACAACTGCTGCATCATCAAAACCAAAATCAAATTCAAAATCAAAACCAAAATCAACAACACCAACAACAACAGAACCCACAACAAACCCCACAACAAAAGCTAAACCAACAACAACACCAGCAGCATCAGCAGCAACAACAGCAGCAACATCAGCAACATCAGCAGCAACAACAGCAACAACAGCAACAACAACAACAACAACAGCAGCAGCAAAAACAGCAGCAACAACAACAACAACAACCTGTCGTTGGAAGACTGTACCTGCAATATCAATTCCAACAACAAACTACAAGAGAAAACAGACCTGCTTCAAACGGGTCGTTACATCCAAACCAAAGGCACTCAATAGCAATTCTGCCTGTAATGAACCAAACAGACGAAGACGTAAACACAGGACTGATACAAATGGAACAACTGCAAAACGATACATATCAAAAAAGACCAAAGAACCAGCATACTCCAACCCTGTATCAGTTTCTCCAGAATCACCATATACAACCTAACAATCAAAATAACCAAAACAACCACACTGCTTCGGACCAACACCCAAAATACGCAAACCAAGCAAACTATTCGAGCCAAGGCCAAATCTTACAATCGTACCCTTCAAATAACCACAGCCAAAACCAGCTCCAACCCCAAATCCGAACGCCTACACGCTCCTTAAACCAACCAACTCAAAGTCTGCCTGCCCTACAGCAGCATCCGTCACAGCAAGCTACACAACAGTTACAACAACACTTTCAACCAGAATCTGAATTTGACGTCAAACAATCCGCTCTGCGAAAAAAAAGCGTACGTCGTAAGAAGAAGGTATGTATTAAATGTAACACCGAGATCACTGGCCAGTTTGTGCGTGCACTCAATGCGGCATTCCACGTTGAGTGCTTTTGCTGCTACGAATGTGGGAATCAGTGTTCTGCGAAATTTTTTCCTTTCGAGACCCCAGATGAACAGGGAAACATGAAGCAAGTGGCACTTTGCGAGTACGACTACTTCAAGAAACTCGATTTAATCTGTTTCAGTTGCCACCAAGCGTTGCGTGGACCATACATAACTGCGTTAGGCAACAAGTACCATTTGGAGCACTTTAAGTGCGCTGTCTGCCAAAAGGTATTTGAATCAGATGAAAGCTACTACGAGCATGAAGGAAATATTTTCTGCCACTATCACTACCTGAAGTTTTATGCACTGCATTGTGAAGGTTGCCACTCGCTGATTGTAAAGCAGTTTGTAGAACTTTTTAAAGGCGGCCGTAATCAGCAATGGCACCCGGAATGTTACATGGTACATAAATTCTGGAATGTTTGTATCATGGCACATTCAGTTGGACTTCAAAATCAATTTAATTTGAGTGACACATCTTTAGCCAACTTGAAGGCGTTGAAGTCTGACCAAGAAGAAGTGCCCTTGTTACTTCCCACAAGTAAAACTGTATCTGAAACAGAAGTAGGAGTAGAGGGCATTGGTTCACCAACTTTGAATGCTAGAGGAATAGACCCCAAATTGCTCCTTTCGATTGAACAACAAATCGAAACTGTAGTTATGCAATGCTGGTTGACACTCTCAGGCTATGAAGAAACAACTGCTGCACTGATTAGTGATATGCTTTTGAATGCCACAACTGCACACCAAGGAAATGGGTTACTAGCAACTGGAAAGTTGATTTTATGCGTGGAAGTCTTGTTCAACGCCTTGGATGTTGTCTCGAAATGGACTCTGAAGAGCATCCCTATTCTCAAAGATAGATACCTGAAACAATTCTTAGAATCAAGGGCTGCCGACGGAGAAGATCCAGAGAATGCGCTCACATTGGAGCAAGAATACTTTCAAATGTTGAAAAAGGAACCCAGAAACATCTCGGGTAAGATTATGAGCTACTTGGCCATTTTGAGGAAGTCGAATCAGATATCTCAATCAGGTAGTTTATCTGCAGAGCTATTATCTGTTATTACCGGATGTGCCCACTACTTGAAATTGCTTATAAGGATCGGACTCAACAATGCACTCAAAGTGAACAAATTGTTGGGCACTAACGAGACGATAGAAAGCTTTTTATCTTTGATCTCAGAGTACGAACGGTACAACATCCAGCAAGAAGGTAATGACCAAATCAAGCTGAATGTAGATTTGATCAAGTCAAAATTGGCTATACCAGTTAACTCAACAGATGCATGTGCTGGATGTACCAAGAGCATTGAAAAGATGTGTGCTAAGTACGAAAACAAGAGATGGCATGTCAAGTGTTTTGATTGCTCGGTTTGCTTGAGAAACATACCATTTGAAGAAGTAGACCAAACCATGTACGATACGGAAACCTCACTGATTGTCTGCAATGATTGTCTGAAGGAAGCAGCCCATGATAACTTAGTCTACGGTATCGTTATTGTCTCGGATTTATCGCAGTTGATTTACCTTTTAAAGATTGCAATTTCAAGATCACAGGCAGTTATGAAGGTTGAAATCGGTCAACCAAGAGTTCTGAGACTGGTTTCACATAGACAGCAACACCCACAGCAACAACAAGCACAGTATGCACAACAACAAGCGGGTACACCACATTCCAACTTTGTGCGTAGGACATCAGAAGAAACCAGAGTTGTTACAGAAGATTACTCTAAAACACTCAGTGATGTCACCAGATTGAGGACAAGACGCCAAAGCCAAAAATTGTCTAATTCAATCAAACAAAATGCAAGGAAATCTGTCATAGTTGAGGCTCCACAAGCAGATAAGGCAAGACAAGATGAAATCAGTGGAAACAATACATTGAATGATGAAAGTGTCATTGAAGACTTAGCAGATGTCAGTCTAGAGAACAACTCACTGCAAAAGGAGTTGGATCAGACTGATCGTAAATTGAGTGCAGCATCGCACTTGTCGTTCATGGGTACAGAAACAGATCAATTCACCGTGAGAAAGTCTTTAAAGATAAGAGATGAGCCACAACGTGGATCTAGTAACACTCATTTGGACCGTACAACAGATTTGTTGAAGAATGAGAAGTCATTGACATTAGATGATATTCCTAGAATCGTTGCTGCTGAACAGGCTAGAGACCAGAGACCAAATGCATTCAAACACCACAACAGTTTGTATCAAAGACAAAACCCAATGCAACCACTCAGGCCTCTCAACACAGGCATGGGAAATGGAGGTTACAATCCTGGTGTTCTCAGTCCAACCAATGCATTGGACAATATATTAAATGGTCCCTCACTACCAACTGCCATCCAATCACCATTCGAAGGATTACAACAGCAACAAAATAGACAAGTCAAGAGGGTGAAGTACTATTCTGAGTTAAGTAAAGATGAGCATTTTATTATGAGACACATTGCTGTTGAAGCGTTGACACATATTAGTGGCAACAAATACAACAAGGAAGACTTGTTGTCTCTTATTCAAACCAAGAAGCAGCCCACCTTCTGGGACAAGTTCAGGTTTGGGGGTGCTGGAGGAGGAGGCGGAGAAAAGCGTGATAAGAACCCCGCTGTATTTGGAGTTGAATTGCATGACTTGACTAAGAAGTATGGAGTAGACTCCGATTTAGGAGTGGGACCTTCTAAATTGAGGATCCCAATACTCGTTGACGATGTGATCAATTCGTTGAAGCTTAAAGACATGTCTGTTGAAGGTATCTTTAGATTAAACGGTAACATCAAGAGATTGAGAGAGTTGACAGATGAGATCAACAAGACACCTAGCAAGTCGCCTGATTTCAGTAGCCAAACAGCAGTTCAATTGGCTGCATTGATGAAGAAGTGGTTGAGAGAACTTCCAAGCCCATTGTTAACCTTCAACCTTTATGAATTGTGGATCTCTTCTCAAGGTGAAGCCAACATGGGAGTAAGAAAGAGAATTTTACAGTTGGCATACTGTATGTTGCCAAGAAGCAACCGAAATTTGGTTGAAGTGTTGTTGAGCTTTTTCAGCTGGGTTGCATCGTTTGCTGAGATTGACGAGGAGACTGGATCCAAGATGGATATCCACAATTTGGCCACAGTTGTTGCGCCCAATATCTTGATCAACAAGCAGCAGGCACAATCAGCAGACCCATTCCAACAAATGGGAGACACATACTTCTTGGCGATTGAGGTTGTCAATCAATTGATTGAAATACACGAAGAGTTGAGTATTATCCCAGAAGACTTGGTGTCATTCTTCGACAGGTGTGGTTTCAATCACATGAAAGCTGAAAGTAGCAGCTTAACAACAAAAGAGATTATTAGCAAGTTAGAAAAGGCATCAAAAGATGATCCAGCCTTCTTCAAGCAATACGAAAAGGTAACTGACTCTGTTTCCAATCAAATGGTGCACACTAATACAATCTTAAGGGGCCATTCAAAGGTAACCAACGAGTCACATGGCGAAACTTACCGTATTGAATAAACTTATTGATATTGGCATTACGACCCTGCCCCTGAGCTAACGTTTAATATTATGATATCTTTGTTTTTTTGTTCAGTCCTTGGTGTTTTCTAATAGGATGTACCCTGAGTCTGAGCCTGTGTTTGTTTATGTTACATACTTGCTTTTCCTAGTCACTCCTTTTATCTGTGTATTACTATCATATTAATAAAAACTAATCCACATTGCACAATAAGTAGTTCTAAACAATTATATAAGTAGTAGACTTAACAATTTAGAGGGTTATCTTAATCAGAATCGATGCGGACTTTCACCACACTTCCATTTACATGAAAATGTTTGGGTGAGGTAAAAAAGTTATCTATTTGATCAAATTTTAGTTGTATTTAGTCATCATCATCGAGGAACCTAGATGTCGTTAACTGCAGACTCATTCAAGAGTATTATCGAGGAGAAGTTAGAGACCCTGTTAGTTCAGGTCGAGGATATGTCTGGAGGGTGTGGACAGGCGTTTGCTGTGATTATTGTTTCAGATTTGTTCAAGTCCAAGAATAAGTTGATGAGACATCGTTTAGTTAATACTGCGTTGAAGGAGCAAATAGCTGGTATACATGCTTTTACTCAAAAGGGGTTTACGCCAGAAGAATGGGAAGCTCAAGGTGGAAAGGTATAGGGTTATGAAAGAAGCTGTTAAGAGAGGTTGCACTTGGGAGTGGGGAGATTGAAAACAATTATTAGAATGAGCTATTGTAAATATGAAACTAGAGTCATAGCTGTACCAAGTGCAGTATTTATTGTTAGAACAGAAGTTGGATTGTACTGCACCTCCAAGATACTGTGGTTTCATCTACAAGAGGTGTGGATATTCTAAGATTTTGTTGTACGAGATGTTCAGTGCATTTCGATTGTACTAATCAGATATAATGCTTTTGAATATGGTAATCAACACTGAAATACGACTTGTATATAGAACTTGTATTCTAGTTTTATCTTACACTTTTATGCCGAAGCCTTTTCTGTACTTGCGGTATGTTATACCCCAGATCAAACACAATAATCCGAGCAAAGCAGCAACGATTATTGGGAAACATTTAAGTCCTTTATCACTTGACTGAGCAATAAGTCCAACTAAAAATGGAACTCCAGCAGCTCCACCCCCACCAAATGCGCAGACAAACCCTACACCAGATGCATGGAACTTAGCAGGGAAAACTTTAAGTGCACAGACAATGGTTGTAGGGAAGATTGGACCTATAAACACCCCAGTGATGAAGGATACAACAAAAAAGGTGCCTATCCAATCGGTTAAAGAGAATATCCAAAAGAGTAGAGCACTAATGAATGATCCAATAATATAGAACAGGTTTGCATTAAGCTCGTTCTTGAAACATTTTGCAGTCACAAACCCTAAAGCTATTCTTCCAACGGTCAAACCACTCCAAAACGTACTTGCAACGTACAGAGACGTTTTATAGGAAAGGTTTTTAATTCTGAGCAAGAATGTGATAAGCCAGGATCCAAACGACACTTCTGAACCAATGTATACAAAAAGAACCATTGCAAATGCCCAAATTTGAGGTGATCTTAAAGCTTCAGTAATAGGTGCTGGACTTATATCTTCTTCTTCATCTTCATCTTCTTGAATTCCATCGCTAGGAGCCTCTAAATCTCCAAGTTCAATATTGACTCTCTTCTCGCCCTTGTGCTTTTGCTCCAACACATACTTATATTTGGTTGCTGTTTCATGTCTGAAGGTGAACATGAGGCCGACCATTGCAACTGCACCACAGCAGGCTAAAACCACATAATATTGATTCCAAAGCCAAGGATGGCTAGATTTTTCAATAAGGAAGGTAATTAACGGTGGGGAAATCATGCAACCAATACCGTAACAACCATGTAATATTCCCAAAAGTTGGTTTGAGTCTACTAAATTACCCATCCAAGTATTTAAACTTGCATCAAGACATCCGAATCCAATTCCAATACAGACGTAGCAAAGGAGTACAACAAAGTACCATGGTGTGGTCAGAACCATCATGTATGCACTAGTCATTGAGCAACTTCCCAAAATAACCACACCTCTTATCCCCAAGTTATTATGGATCGTGTTACTACATAGAGCCATTAAAAAGTACCCAAAGACCGAAGAAAGGAAGAGCAAACTAATCTGAACATCATTGATCTTATAGAATTCTTGTATTTCTGGAATCAAAGTACCAACCGTTTGTTCACCAAGTCCAAATAAAATGAACATTATATATGATGCACCAATCTGGGTTTTCAATAATCTACTATCTCTCCAATCACTCGAGTCAATATAGATTGTTTCATTATGGTATTCAACCTCTCCTATTGTAATACCATTTTTCGGGTCATATTCATCTTCTACTTGGCTCAACCCCAAAGTGGCTGTACCTGAAGTAGGACCTTCCTCATCATTCAGAATCAAAGGACTTGCTGCATTTTCTTCTCTTTCAAGAACTTCAGAATATTTAACTACCATAAGAAGATTCTTTATCTAATCTATTATCACTCTATGGTATACTCTGAATAAACTAAAAAAGTATTGAATACTCTTAAAAAAATCGAATTTGATATATTACATCCCTTTGGTATATAACCCCACTAAAATCCATTTAGTGTGAAATATTTTAAGCATCTCAGCTTCATACAAAAATGATCCAGATCGGTAAGTTATTCGTTCATTAGATAGAGTTTGACCGAGAATCTTTGCGATTAGTAAATTATACTGACCTATTCTCTATCCCCATCTACATGAAACCGTTTTTTCTTGTCATGATCAACAATAGGATGAATAATCCTCCTTGCTGAAGATATCTGAGTAGATGCGTCTTCTAATGCGCCTCCTCTTTGAGATTTAAAGTTGGGCCCTAATTGGAAATGTTCCCTGATAATTTATAATTAACAATTTAAAGATCGGTTCATTTCAGAGCGACGCATTTTCACTACAGTAATTTCATCCTCTACCCCAGATTTTCGAAATGAGTGCGGAGATTTAAAGTCAATGAAGTAATTCAAGTATGATGTGGTATAAAAGGTTAAGTATTAGATGATAGTTATGGTGATATGAGAGTACCTGTTTTACCTGTCAAATATTGCTTCTCATTCTCTTCACGCTTTTTCTTACCATCTGCTTTATATATATGCACTAGTCTCTCTTTTATTATGCTAACCATTCTTATATCCATTCATTCCTAACATACTCCGATTGAAAGAAAGGATATATATGAGTGAAAGAAACTATTTAGGAAGCAAGTGGATAGAAATAACATCATTTTCTTCGCTTCTATTTAATCTCTCTCTCTCTCTCTTGATAATTAACATTTCCATAATTACTGAGAAAAACCACCAAATTCATCAAATACTCGAGAATAAACAAAACTAAATACTAACTAGAATACATAATTGATTACAATTTACGTAATAACGCGTCCAAACTCACTATACTTAAAATCATTAATTCTAACAATTAATCAAATGACTATGAAGCATTGAATGGTCTAATTAATATAAACAAATACGATAAGATAAAACTAAAAATTGCAATCTCAATCAATCGCTTAAACGTTGACATTGACAACCCAAATCCATTAACAATTAAGTTACATTGCAGTCGAATCCTAAGTCTTGATGACTTTCAGTTTTGTTTAAATCTTCTCACTATTTAATTTTCGCGTATTGGATTTTTCAGATCAAAAGCCAAACATGGGCCTGGACCACGTATCCGACTCTGAAGATGAGAATACTCTCGATGAGTCGATGGTATCTCCTTGGAAGATGGCTTATATTCTTCTGGATATGCTGCTATCCCATCGACAGCAAGCTTCTGAAACATTAAAACTGCATTTTCCATCATTCTTCACTGTGGAGGAATGGAATGACCCAACCATTTATTTGAATAGAAGAGATGTTCAAAGAATACGACGGAACCAAGAGAATCAAATCCTTCAAGAAACAGATCTGAATAATCTGGACCTAAATATTATAGCACCGAAACGAAGAATTATAACCCCAACTATTCAAGACAATCAAAGTGTTCAAGGTGAAGATGATGATGAAAATAACTTGAGAATATACTTGGATGCCCGGAACTTTGAAGATACCTCAACAAGAAGAGGACTACGGAAACGTAATTTCGCAAGTACCCACCCATACCTTAACGACCAAGCACATTACTTAGGCTTGGCTGATGTCAACTATTTGAACGAATTATACGAAGAACACCCTGATGTGGAAGACATAATTAAATACTTGAACCATGCATACGTCCGCTTAAAGCTGGCAAACCCAAGAGATGAAAAATACAAAACAAAGAACTTCTACACTATCTTGGGGAAACAATCTCACTTGGCTAGAGAGAAGGAAAAGCAAGAAGAAAGTCAATCTCAAAACATCGAAGAACTGGAACAATTCCAAACAATTGATCCCAACCATTATTCTCAAACTGCAGAAGGATATGATGATTTCGACTGGGATCTTCCAGAACCTGAACCTAATCCAAATAGCATAGATACTAACGCATTGGAATGGTGTGACTTTAGCAGCGACCTGGAAGATTCAATAATAGACCAAATAGATACTCCACAAGAAACTATCAATGAATTTGAAGAAGGGTTGATCCCAACTCACAACTTGAACATTTTTGAAGAAATCAATCCAACAAGAAAGGAAAAGAAAAGAGAACGAAGTATTTTACGTGGAGCTCTCCCTGAGTCTATAAAGTACTTGAATATAGATAAACCAAAGAGAAAAGCAAAAGCTAAATTATCATCTAGAAAAGAAGTTGAACTTCGGAGAGGGTTGGCAATAAAGAAATCGGCGAGTCTGAAGGACAATAGACACGATACATTTGATGATCTTATTTCAACAGATAACTCGTTACCAGATGATTTAACTCTTTATCGAGAATTAGACCTCGAAAACAGTTCTTTACAAAATGAACAAAACCCTGAGATTTCTAATTTTGAAACTATCTCTGAGCCTTCAGAAACCACTTCATTACAACCGCTTTTTCTGGACAGTAGTTCATCTTCGGAGGATGAAGAGATTCAAGAATTGGACGAAGATTTATTTGAAGATGCACCTAAATTGAAACATGAAAATGAAGTATTCGAAGTTGAAGAAATCGACTCTGATGGTTCTGTGAAAGAATACGATGTTATTGACACCATGTACTCCAGACCTTCTAATGAACTTGTTAAAAAGAGATCGAAACCAAAGTCATCGACTGGTGGTAGAACTAGCAGGACTAGCAAATCGTCAACACCAGTCTCAAAGTACTCAGGAAACCATAGAACATACTCATCTTCAACCCGTAAATCAGGAACAAAGAGGAAACGTAGCGGAAGCTCACACCTGTTAACTAATCAAAATCTGCACATTAGAAAGGCAACTCCACTTTCTCGAAGCAAACAGAGTAAGCTTGATATTCCAACTAGCACACTAAAAAAGAAGCAGCTCACTGTGAACCCAAAGAAATCTGCAAGAAGGAACGAGCCCAGACCCAAACATCTCACATCAAAGATAATGGGAGACAATGCACTCCAATTCACCATTCCATTTGAAGCAGAAAGTACTACTAGATTCGTAAAACCAATCAGGCATAGGACACCCAGGAAAGAAACCTTAGAAAGAATTAACTCCACTTCAGAATCCTTGTTCCCTGAGAGTTTTATTTTAAGTTCAGTCAATGTTCAAAAGATATTTGAGTTAACAAATGGGAAACTGTACCAATTGAAACAGGATGTAATCAGTGTTAGGTTTAACAATGAAGTATTTGTTTTTACATTGATAGATATCCCTAAAGCTACAACAACCTTGGAAAGATTACTTTTACTCATTGTAAAATCATTAAGATCCCCCAGCCTGCTCGAAGGTACAGATTCAGAGCTTGATATTTATTTTGCTTTGAAAGGAATCTTACAATGGGTGTTAATTGCACAATTACCAGCCACTAAGAGAACCTGGAATTATTTGAGGGCTGCTGTTAATGTCTTAAACCAGTCGATCAACCCCCAACCTCCTGCAGTGTTCATGTTCTTGTATCCATACATCTGCTTACTTTGGTTCACCTTATCCACCATTGACAAATCTAAGAACAAGAACTTTGAACATGAGAAAGGAGTTTACTCATGCTACTGGCGATTTTATTTTTCCATGCTTACTAGCTCAGATTTAGCTAATGTCATTGAAGATAGGCTGTTTCAGTCTAGGAAGTTTGAGTCCTTCTATACAGCATTTTTAGTGCTCAATACCCAAGGAATTTGGTGGACTCTGATTAGCGAATGTTTGAACCAAGTTTGTACAGAAGTTGACGTAGAAACTGTTTTGGATGGGCTTAGTATTTTGGTGTTCAACACTCAAACTAATCAGATTAACTGGACCCCATTCTACAACTTGCTAGACAATTTAAGCGAGAAGGAAGATTCAAAAATCTACATTCAATATCTAAAAACCATTAGTCAAGTAAACCAGGTCTTAGCCTGGCCTTTGGAAGAACGCATAATATTGAAATTGTATGGTACAGTCACAGCTCGACGGTTTGCAAATTTTGAAGATGAATGGGCAGTTCCTCTGCTTCTTGGTAGAGTCAAAAGCAGACATGATATACCAGACGACTCATTCTTTGAAAAATTCATGTTCTTGTTTTATTCCTTCTTCTCAGACTTACCTCCAGGATTCAACAAGAAGAGACTTATAACTAAGCTTATTACTTCCAGCCATTATCAGTATGCCAATACAAAGACACACTATGTGATGTACTTGAATCGGATTAATTTCCTTCTATTATTGGTTCAAGTTTCTGGTATCGAATTGAAAAACCAACTATTTGACCTATTGCAGAGTATCTCAAGATCGCAAGACTTCAGTTTATTGAATGTATCGTTAAGATCTCTCCGTTTCTACTCGGAAATTGCAATCGAAAACAAACTAGCAGTCCCTGTATCTTGCTATGTTTTGATGTTAAATACTTTACTGAATTCCTATTCGACATTCGCTGGAGCAGTGAAACTTTTCAAATTGATAACAACATCACTTCATAACATCATTTCTTCAGGTGATGTAACTGAAGAGCACATCACTCAAGTCATAGAGGTGTATCTTAAAAGTGAAGAGCTCGAGAATGATAGAATAAATCTAGAGTTGCAAAAGATTATTTTGAAGGCTGTTGAGTGGTTGGTACAGCGTAAGAAGCAACTTGAGAAAGAAGCACCTATGATTCAAAAGACAGCTGAACGAAGCTTAAAAAACTTGAATGTTCAAATGGGCCGGTTTCCACTCCCAAGTTTACTGGAAGAACAAGTTGTCAGTGATCTTGTGGAGACACTAATGAAAATATGGGTCAAGAGTAGTTCACTATTACCGAAACCTAATTGGGTTAAGCTAACCTTACAGACATTCCCTTACATTGGAAACCTCCAACTGAGAGAAAAATTTGGATTGTTATACTACGTTGAAGTACTTAGATTCACCAACCTCAACCACTGTATAGATCATGTCATTATAGCGATCTTGAGAAGCTTGGCTGCTTACACTCCATCAAATTACTTACCTCAATTAATGAACCTGTTAAATCGCGACAAGAATGAAATAGTTGTGTTTCAAACCAAGTATATCCCTGAAGAAGTGACTCTGTTTCACTTGCTGAACTTCAGATCAAGGTTAGTACTTAATATCTTGTCTAACATCGATAAAACGACAAAAGTGCAAACTATCACCAAGAAAGATTACTTGAAGGAGTTCCTACTTGTGATCAGTAGTGAGTACGATAAATACTATTCCTCACAAATGTACAGGGACTTCTGCATCAGAACGGTGAAATCAGTTCAGAAAATATGCTTTGAGTACATTGATAAGAATGGAATCATTAAAACCTGCAACCTGAAGCTTGGAATTATGGACCCCGGCTTGGATGCTCACGAATGGCAGTATAAAGCACCTTTAAACAAGTTATCGATTGTACATCAAGCCTTTTCTCAAGCAATCCACTATAGTCGAAGTATAAGTGATGCCCTTGAAAAATACGTTGCCGACAGGAACGTAACTTTATTGTACGACCTTGTGAGTATATACTTGAGACTGGGACACTTAATTAATAACCTATCGAAATGGAAATATGTGTTCATTTTAACAGACTACTTCAACTCACAGTTAAGGTTGTTTAAATTCCATATACTAAACAGCGAGTTTATAAAGTTTTTGAAGCTGTTAGCAAGCATCAGAACTATGGAAAAGAGTACATTCACGAAGCCAGACAAGTTATTCTTCTTCAAGACATGTTGTGTGATTGCAGATATTTTCAGATACCTTAGGATCTTATTTGATGGGTATGCAGACAAAGAGATAGCAGCACAGTTAATCGAGACTTTCTTGAGCACTGATAGTGCAGTGGAATACTACTCAGAAACAACATTAGCGCAGGTTGAAACATCAGCTTCCAGAATTGATAGTGGCACTCAAGTTGAGATTGCTCAAGAAGAAATTGCAAAAGCTAAAGATGCTTTCTATACTCTACTTGAAGGAGATTTAAGACCACTAGAAGCCAATGATACAACAATACAAACAGCATTACTAGATTATGATTTTTCATTCTAGACTTTATACGAATTATGATAACTTATAGACATTAACATTATATTACAGTAATTGTATTTAAACCTCACAGAAGACCTCTTTGACTTTTAATTAATCTGATTTCAGATTCCAACTTGTCCTTTCCTCTTTTCACGTCCAACAATGCTACAACGGAGCGAATCAATTCATCGTACCTAGCCATTGTTTTCCTTGTTGGCATAACTGGTTTCCAGCTAGTGCCTCCGGCAGTTGGGATATCCAACTCTTGCAATACGCTATTGACAGACTTGATAACAGATTGTTTTTGTTGTAATCCAGGTAATCTCTGTGCTGAACGTAAGGATACTCCTGGGTTTAATTTCTCGGTACCATGGAAGAACAATCCATATGCTTCTTCCTCCTTCTGAGTCAATCTCTTTGCTAACATCTGTTGTATAGCACTAGCTTCCTGTTTAACTTGAGGGTTATTGTTGAGGTTCTGCTTAAGCAAACTGGACAAGTATTGTTGCAAATGTGTTTGGAAAGTTCTATCTTTCTTGAAACTTGAAGAAGCAGCTATAGGGATAGTTGGTGGGATAGGCTCTTGATTTGCGCCTGGAGTTGTGGATTTCTGTAATTGTTGCAGCTGTTGTTTCTTTTGGTGCTTATCAATAATCATCAAGTTGTTGTACAAGTTTGTAAGACCCTGTGAAGACTGATAATTCAGGATCGATTGTGTAGTTTGTGGGGAATCAAGTAGAGTTAAAAGATGAGATCTTTCGATTAACATCTTTTTAGCAGCCAACTCGAAACGACGAGCTTCTATTACAAGAGATTCCTCCTCTGCTATTTCAGCAGGTGTTCTCTTTAGTAAGTTCTCCAAGTATTGTTTACGTTCTAATTCTCTAGGTTTCGAGTAAGCTCTGAGGGACTCTATCAATGCGGGGTTGGCATTTTCTTGAGATTCTAAGGTTTTCAAACTGATGCGGTAGAACTGCTGTTTTAAGTCTTCTAATGTACGTTTAGTGCCATAATTGTAACGATCATAAACAATTTGCCATTTGAGTTCGAATGCTTTGCAAAGCTCAAACAAGTATTTGGTTTCTTCGTACGTCCATTCGTCTGGGATTACTTCAGGAGTTTGAATAGGAACCTTTTCCTTTGGTTTATCTTTTAATTCTTTGGGAACTTCTTTCTTAGAGTCTTTCTCTACCTTTTCATTAGATTTTTCAGTATCCTTTTCATCCTGTTCATTTGATTCATCAATTTCTTTCTTCTCCTTTTCCTTTCTCTTCTCCTGTTCTACTCTTTCCTTTTCCTTTTGGGCATTTTCTCGTCTTTCCTTTTCCTTTAACTCTGCTTCTTTCTTCTCACGATCTCTTCTTTCCTTTTCCTCTTTCACTTGTGCTTCATGTTCTTTAATCTCAGCCATGAATTCGTCGAATTTAGCTTCGTCCACCATCTCTGCAACATCCACTTGTACATTAAACTTTTCAAAAAAGTACGGTTTGGCTTCGTCTTGTTCGAGTAACTCTTTCGAACCTTTGACCCAATGTGTGAATGTTGATCCTTTCGATGTAGACTTGAACGGCATACGCGTCCAAGGTGATGGTTTCGCCATATATCTATCCTTGCTGGAAGAATTGTATCCTGATGATGAAAGACTCACTGGTGGTGTGTTTGGTCCAAGCAAGTTGTACAACTCTCTTGCCATACCAGTTTGTCTGGGCGCAGGCACCTCATTCCCAAGTTTCTGCTTCTTCTTCACTGGCTGCTTAGTCTCTTCCCTCTGGATGTTCAACACATCAAGAATATCGTTGGCTGACATGGTATTGATTGTTATTGAAATTTAATTTTTTTTTACAGATTTATGTTTTTATTGAGATTTGATAGTGGGTGGAGTGGATGGAGTGAGGAGGTGGAAAGGAGGTGGAGAGCTGGTGACGTGAGTAAGTTGAGGAGGAAAGTGAGGGATTATTTAATAGTGGAATGTCATTGAGAAATTATTTTAAGTACGAGTAACAACGATTCTAAGAGTATTGACAGCTGTTGACTAACAGTATTCATTAAATTCTACTGTATTCCGATTCTTTACAATATACTTTGTATCTTCAATTCGTCCATTACTAAAGTTTCTATTTATGATCATTCCTGGTGCTCACGCAACATAATGATACATATTTCTGTCCTCTTCATCTCTCTTCAAGTATTCTTTTTCAATCAAGTCTTCTATTCTTTGTTTGATCATCAGGATTTGAGGCAGGAATCTATTAGCAAGTTGCTTTATTAATTCTTCAATCAACTCATTATGCTTCAACTCATGGCGAGATTTCATGATTCTCACTATTGCTGCGTTCACTTCATGTTTACGTCCTTCCATTATATTGGAATTAACTTCCATCGCTTCTTCTTCTGCTTCTGTTGGACGTGTGGATTTATTCTTACCAGAAGATGCAGATGGTCCTGCAGAAACAGTCAATACTTTCACTTTGATCGACGGAGATTTGAACTTCTCATTCAATTTGAACACATCGTCGTCGTTGACTTCTTTAGTCATAGGCAGTTTCACCAAAAGTCTCAGTCTAGGTGCCACTGCTATTGACTGTAAGTGTCTCCGCAAATCTCCATCAGGAACACCCGTCAACTCTTTAATCTCCAAAAACGTCATCTCTTTCTTCTCATCGAACGCCAGAACCATCGACCCGTCGGGGTTCGAAGATTGTGGTGCAAAGAGTAGCATTATTAACCCAGCATAAGTAGGCATGTTGATCTCATATGTCCTACTAGGGTACGTGATTCGGAAATCCATAGACCCGAATTTGGGACTCCAGTATAAGGATTTATTATGATTCTTCTTTCCTGAAAACCAAAAGTCTTCAAAAGCTCTGATGATTGGTCTTAATTCTCTTGACCAAATTAAGTTGGTGTTAGTTGCAGTGGTAGTTTCATCCGTGAAGGATTTATAATCTTTGGTCATGGACTTTGGCCAGTCTGCTACATTACAAATCTTCATGTCTAACTCAATAGTTCCTTGATTGACGTTTGCCTTCTTCCATTCCAACGTTATATCACGCGACAGTTTGATATCTTTATTCATTTTGATCACCTTGTCCAAAGAAGTAGATCCCATCTCTTCTCCCAACTTGGAAATCACAAGTTCTTCCAAGTCGATACCCAATTTATTATTCGAGGTGATGATTTGTCCAGATCCTTTTGAGTTCAAAAACCGTTTGGCAAAGTGATTAGCATAGTTTGCTTCGAATGAGTCCTTGTCTTTTATCAATCTTAAAAATCTAATTGAAGAGTTGATTAATTCGTCCGATTGATCTGGGGACGTCGATGTACTTGAAATATCCTTAGATGGTGATGTCTTGTTGAATTGCTTAATATAGTGATCCATGTAAACCGAAAGTAATTCAGGTGCTTTTGTTTGAGGTTGTTGGGTTCTCTTGCCGGAAGCGGATGACGAATTCACAAATTCCCTGAGGGAAAGAGTAATAGTTTGTTCAATCAATGAATTCATTTGGAATGATTGTTGGCAAACAATCATAAGTTGGTTTTGGAATTCTATTACTGTATCGATCCATTTCACAGCAAATGAACTTGAGTTTGCCGAGGTCTTCTTTGGTGCGCCGTCAGTCTTAGAGGTAACCTCCAAGCTATTTCTTACGTAGTCGGCAATCTTATTTCCATCTGCAATTATAATCTCTTTTAAGCGGAGTCTCAAGAGGCTATAGTCTTGATCTATGCGTCCAATCAACTTGTAGAGCATTTTCAACTCTTCCAATTTATGCGGTTCAGTATCTTCATTGAAGATATTGTTAATGAGAGTCAGGAGCCAGTACGAAAGTCCTTGTTTTTCCAATGGTAAAGTAATTATCGAATCGATTTTATCTTTAATCAAGATGTTATCCATCAAGTCTAAAAGCTTCTGGTGAGTTGATATAGGCAAGTAGAATACAATTCTACTTTCCTCATCTTTTATAAACTGGCTTGTCTTCTCCAAGTATGATGTTCCTATATTCAATCCTGCGTACTCGTTAGCCACTTTGTAGAAGAATGTTTCTGAGTTGGCTAAAAAGGTTGGTTCAAACATATTTTGGTAGTAATTTTCACCGTATTGAAGTTCCGAGGCTGTTCCTTCAACCAAAAGCTCCAACATGTTTACCAACTTGGTGATGTACATCCCAGATGTGATCACCTCTCCACATCTGCTACGTGTTATCTCCAGAATCATGATATCCACGACTTTCTGGCCTAGTTCATTGTCATTATACTTGACAATGCTTTCTTGGAACAATTGGATACCTAGGTCATATATGAGAAGTTTCTTATGCTGTTTCACGTAGACTCTATTGAGGTACATTAGAACATCACTGATAAACTTCATTGCCTGAAGATGTTCGTTCCATTCTGCAAGCAATTGCTTCATGAACTCTTCATTTCCAGCTGTAATCGACATCAAGAAATCGCGTCTCTTAAGAAGATGAACGGTTATCAAGCCAGATACATCTTCATACAATCTTCCTGCAAACTTCCTCAACACTAAATTATACGCTTTTCTGTACAACTGTTCATACGAAAGATTCGACACGTTCTTGTTCTGGATTTGCTTAATAGCAGCAGCGAGAGTTTCCCATGACTTATCATAATCAATAGTATCCTCTCCACTAACTGCACTAGAAAGTGACCCCACTAACGATTTACGTGGAGGTCTGATCTTAGATTTTCGTCCGCCGGCTGGTAGCATTGTTGAGGACGGAAATTATAGTGCAGATCAAACGTGGTTCAGTCTTTATTACGCGTGTAGTTGATGGCGATGATTCAATAGTTAAGCTGAAGCTGGTAAATTTTTCTGAAAAAGCAGGGCACGTGAATGGGGTCTCAATAACTTTTGACAGATGTTGAAGTTGGGGTTCAAAGAAGGTTCTCTGTAGGAGTTTTACAAAGTGGCAAATATTAGATTGGGAATGGGTTTGAGTGTTATGTAGATCTTTTGTATATGGTTGATATTCTGGTAATAAAGTATACTGTGTTGCTACATACTAGACCACCTTTAGTGTATCAAGGAACATAAGTTTGCTCACAAAACTTAATTCTAATGATATATTGAGATGTTATACTGCTCCACTTAATTCATAAGGGTGTACTCTTACTCTTGCCTTCCAAGTATTTATTGTGGTTAATATGGAGCACTTGCTTGTATTTTAGGATTTAAGAGAAAGAGGCTTGATCTTTGACACTAAAACCTCGGTTGTATCATATCGGCCGTTGAGAATATAAAATCCGTTTCATAGGAGTTAATGTTATTCCCAATACTTGCTGTTTGCAGCCAAACATAGGGTTGTAGATTTTGTGAATAGTGCAGAGCCTATTGAGTAATCATTAATAATGTATCATACAATACAAGACAGTAACTCCATTTATGTTATGGCCGATCTAGTTAAGCCACATATGCTTTACACCACAGCAAACATTAAAACTTGCCTGTTTTACAGCCGGTGGTATAGCTAAGGATAAACTAATTTCCGATTACCTTCTATGGATCTCTTTCTTCTTCTTTCGCCGATGAAGAGTTCTTCTGTTGGGATCCATTAAACATATTGCTTGCCTTCGAAGTCGCTGAACGGGCGCGCAATCCTTACTCCGTTGCCACCAGCTCATATACCACTAGAGATATTTTCTCAATATGGCTTATCACCATGTGGACTTGAACTTATTTTAGGTGATTGCAAAAAATCGGCTCGCCTCATTACTTTGCGCTCCCGGACTTAGCAATACTATAAATGAAACAAATCTTCCTCCAGATATTACTTACTTCTTCAGATAACAACCCTAAACACAATAAATAATGTCCGACTTGAAACCAGTACACTTAGATGGCAAATTCAGCTTTGGAACCATGAGTATGACATGGACTCCAACCCCTCCTCCATTCGAAGCTTCTGTTGAAACTTTGACGCACGTTACTAACCTTGGCGTACATGTTTTTAATGGAGGTGACTTTTATGGCCCAGACTACTCAAACCTCGAGCTTTTGAAGAAGTTTGTTGAGTCTCAGAGTGATGAACAAAACAGAAAGACGATCCTCTCAATTAAAGGTGGGTTTAACATTGCCAAGTTTGCACCAGACGGGTCTTCAGAGTTTATCAAGAGCAACATCGAGAACTTGATAAAGTTCTTTCCTTCTGACAAAAGTAAACGTCCAAAGATTATTTATGAGTTGGCTCGTGTTGATTTAGAAGTTCCTTATGATCAGAGTATCAGAGACATTGGAGAATTCATCAAGCAGGGTAAGATTGACGGTGTTTCTTTATCGGAGACTGGTCCAAAGTCTATCAAGTTAGCTGTGAGTACTGGTATCCCAATCTCCTTTGCTGAATTGGAGTTGTCGATTTTCTCCAGAGAATTAGTATACAACGGTACTTTGGCTGAGTTAGCTGCTCAAGGTATTCCAATCATTGCTTACTCCCCATTAGCACGTGGATTCTTGACTGATTACGCAGCAGAGCACCCAGAAGAGTGGTTCAAGAAAGCTGATCCATTAAAGAAGGGCACTGAGAGATTCTCGGAAGAAAACTTCCCAAAGAATGTAGAATTGATCAAGCAATTGTACAAGTTTGCTCATGAAGTCAAAAACACAACCTTAGAATCGCTTGCTGTTTCTTGGATTCTTGCTCTTTCTAATAGAAAGGAATACCAGGGTATCAAGAACTTGCCAAAGATTTTACCAAACCCAAGTGGATCTACCAAGGAGAAGGTTGACAAGAACTTTAACAGTATCATTGAATTGAGCGAAGATGACTTTGAGGCTATCGAAAAGATTTTAGAACAATATCCAGTTGTGGGAGGAAGATACAACTCTCACATGGAGAAACACTTGTACGTTTGATTTCCTATATCACTACATGTTTATAGTTTACTAGTATATATGAATTGAATGAACACCTTAGAAAGAATATAAGTTGTGATTTTTAGAAGTAATAGTTGAACTTGAAGCCAGCCAATTCTATCTAGAATTTACGATTCAACTGTTGCTGATTATTATGATGCTGACAATAGTAGTTCTGCTCTACACTAGTTGTGGGGTTGTCAGAAAAAAACTTGTAACAACAGCGAAATATTCTTAAGCAGGAACAGAATGTGTCAATTAACTGGAACAATAGAAGTCCGTTTTATGCATTATCATTTTTACCTTGGCTCGCTTCTTTTCCATGCATACGGATATAGGCTTTTGTATGTTTCATCCCCAAAAGAGTGATTTCTATTTCATACAATCTTATTCCATTTTAGAAGCTTCTGTTAACTCTTTTCAAAGATGCCATGGTAACTGAAAAGTTGTCAGAAGGTATCAGAAGTTTCAGCATGGACTATTACATTGTTGAACCAATTGGAAGCCATATTCTATACTATCTATATTATTGTCTCTCACTATATGTGGGAAGAGATATCGCTTGTACTCCTCGCTCTACTCTGGATATAACTCTGGGTATAGTTTGTTTAGTTTATGCTCGTGCATAGCTTACTAGATTTCTACTGAACTGAAACAACTAAGACTAATTGCAAGCTTGATATTAACACACCACACCAGGAGATAGGTGTCTCAAAAGTTCGACTGGAAGACGAAGAAGAAATAGACTCGAGACAGGAAAAGTTTTAATTTCCACCTCCACCACATCCACCACCTCCGCCACATCCACCTCCTCCGCCACAGCCACCACCTCCACCACCGCATCCTCCTGAAGAAGCGCAAGCACTTCCCCCTGAAGAACAACCACCAATACCAGCTCCACAATTAGCAGCTGCTCCAACACCTCCACAATTCCCAGGAGCATCTAAAACAGAACAACACTGTGTACTTCCTGTAGATTCACATTGAGCAGGGTAGTATGGAGCAATTGGAGGAACGACATACAATCCTGGGAAATATCCGTAGTATCCAAAGGCTGATCCTTGGTATGCCCAAGGCAATTCTCTTTCACCGTATTTCCTATTCATCTTCTGCTGTTGGGAAGTTGCTCGCCTCGTTGGTAGTTGGATCGCATTGTGCGTGCTGATGTGGGTGAGCCCTATACTATTAACGAACAATGGATTCTTCAGAAACCTTTGCAAATCTTTCAACTGTTCCTTTTCTTTATTCTTGAAAAGTTTCGATACTTTTGACTTTGAATTACCTCTCATAAGAACGCAGTACCAACAAAAGCATATCAGGTACTCTTCTCCAAACTTCGATTTATATAAGTTAGCGGTTTCTTGGAATGAGGTGTCCAATCTTCCCTGTTCAACTTTGTCATCATGGTCTATCACTCTCCCAGCATACGATTCACGACAATCCCCAATGTAGTAGTACATTGACAATTGATGAGTGTGCCATACTAAATCAATATCCAAAGTAGGGACAAGCATCAATTTGCGTCCATAGAAAGTGAGTAAGTTATAGAAACGCAGGTATCGTACTGAACTCTCCTGTAAGGTTTCAATTATGGCAGAAGAGTGCAACCAGTCGATATCGTTCATTTTTTCAACAAATCTCTCTTGTCTCACTACACATCCCACCAAATCCTCTGAGATTTCCATAACTTGAATCACAGGACTATTAGCTGTGAGGTGAATCAAGTTCATTGAAAGGTACTTGCTGAAAATGTGCTGTGCACTTTTGTAGATCTTGGTTCTTTTTCCTGCTTTCTTTATAGTAACTTCTAACAGTTCACCAGGAATGAGTGCTTCAATTATATCGAAGCATCGAACTAATTCCTTGTTAACTTCATAGCAATCTCTTTTTCTTAATTTTTCACTTGCCATTACACTTGAGTAGAACCTGAAAACACCTGGAAGTGGGTAACTTCTGCCTAGATCGGCCTTAAGTTGTCTTTTTCTCAACTCTGAGTGGGTTATAGTCTTGTCGAATGCACAGCGGCAGCCAGGGCTGATGTATGAGAAGTTTTCGTCTGCAAACCCAGTTTTTGCATCATTGGTGTAAGGGATATTAGTCAATAACGTCTCGTTACAAATTGGGCATTTAACATCAACCAAATATTCATACATGGAGAAGTTTTCGAAATCGTATTGACGCAAGTCGAATACTTGTTGGTCAGGTTGTTCTATTTGAAAGAACTCGATCAAATCAAAATAGCTATGCTTCAACTTTTCATCTGGGTTATACTCAAATGTATAGTTGTCAATGGCTTTGCTGATCTCGCGCAATGGTAATGGATAGTTTGCAAATTCTAAAAACCCCATCCGTTGGAAGTTGTCATAGAAAGATCTCGGGTTGAGTAAGAAAGCATGCCAAACCATGACTATATCTAATGGTGGTAAAAACCCAGCAAGTACTTTGACAGTTTCATTCTTTGATTTGTTTGCAGCTTCAAAAGCTTCATTTTCATCTTTTGATACTGTACGTGGGTCATACGGATGTATTCTTTGGCGCAAACAACTAACAAGAATAATGAACCGACGAACAGCATTGGTTATGAAGACTTGCCATGTTTTAGCATTGTAAAACTCATCATTAGAACTAGCATTACCCAATACCTTCTTCTTCATCACCAGAAAGGCACGTAGAAGCTTCAAATGCATAACTGTATCTGGTACATTAGGTACATTAACACCAAGTCCAAACAGGGTCTGTAAATTCTCATTATATTTATAACTAGCGCATTGATCTGCAGGGCAAGTTTTAAGATACTCAATGAAAACTGGAGCTTCTTTTGACACTTCGTTTTCTGATTCCTTGGCAACTTGTTTTTCATTGATGGTGTCCACGTTGTTGTTAGTCTGATTCGCAGACTGCTCATAAGATGGTAACTCAGACATAATAATCTACTTGATGTATTCAAACTACTAGGGGTATACCTCTTTTATATAACAACTTTAAAACACAGCCACCTCTTTTAATGATAAGAATCAAATCAAAACTGATTTGTTTAGAAAGTAATGATAATTTTTGATTGTGAACACGGAACTGATTTCCCCAGAATTGGATTGATGATGTCATTTTCTTTGCTAATGCAATTGATTTCGGTCTGAAAGTCTCATAGTGAATTGTGAGTGCCTCATACCCTAATGGTTCGTAATGTGGGGGTGTATGGGAGCCTGTAGAGGGTGTAAATAACGGGGCTGTATATTCGTGTCATTAATAGAAGGCTTATTCTGTAAATACGTGGATGATACCTCCTATACACTAAGAAACTCCGCCTTTGCTTGTAGAACTTGTATACAGTAAAGGAAACGTATTTTCTAGTTAGAAGAAGATTTACCAATGATTGAGATTTACATAGTCCATTCAATAAACGGAAAGTAGCAACACACTTTTAGAGTAATATAATTGTTCAATTCCCCACTTGGCTACGAATTGATATCGTCGTGTTGTAATGTGAACATTTACGAATCTAACTCCAATTCTATCGAACTGACGATATAAACCAAGTACAAGTTTATCTAAATATTTGGAGACCAAATAGGCAACTAACAATCTGCAAATTGTGTTAGATTAGATTGTGATGGGATGATAATACTACTCAATAAACCTCCGGTACAATTCGCTCCTAGAACACACATTATCTTGTAATCTCCTAATACAATTGAGTTCATATTGAGCTATATTCAATTCTTTATATTAACTAAGCTTCTGTATCCGACTGTTATTAGTATTTTTTACATTATCGTTGTGTTTGGCTACATAAGAATGGTTAAGACGATATGAAGGAGGAAATCCATTCACGAACTAAAAGTGCGGGATTAAACTATCGAAGTAGCACTACCCACTAAAACCCCCTAAGAAATGCTATCTATTATTAGTTGTAATTTTTAATTGAGACAAATTCCACTGACTGTGTGTATAGTGAGTAAACTGACTACAAAAAGATTTTTTGATAATTTTTGCAGCCTTCCATATAAACAGCAGCTGCATACCGACGCAGTGATAAAACAACACATCAAAAGCCTGCGTAGCGTAATGGTTAACGCGTTTGACTTCTAATCAAAAGATTCCGGGTTCGACTCCCGGCGTGGGTTCTTCTTTTTTTCATTTTGAAGCATTATAGGAGCTTGTCTTTTTGAGCAATTTCTCAACAACTAGAAGCATTCTAGAGCTTTTGAGCGAATAATAAACAAAATAGCCATAAAGATGAAGTTTGAAGAACTGTACAATTGGAACCTGAACAATCACTCTCTTTTTTTGCCTTACCAAGTGTTTAAGCTGTTGCAAGCAGACTAAACTTTTACGACTACCAAACTATGCTCTCCTATATAGTGTAGCCATAACTTGGAAAGTCTACTAACTTTGAACTACAGTCAGATGTCATATCATCTTGTTATTCTGAAAGATCAGAATCTAGCCCTCAATACTATCGGAGGGCACTTTTGCTTCAGTTCAATGCGGTTTTAGCTCAGTTGGGAGAGCGTCAGACTGAAGAAAACTTCAGTTAAAGTAAATCTGAAGGTCGTGTGTTCGATCCACACAAACCGCATTAGTTTTTGACCTCGTTCAATGTATGGGTATTTCGTTGATGAGTTTGATAAATTTTTAATTCGTATAAAGCTAGAATTGTAGAAGCATTTCTGAGTAAGAGAATGTAGTAAAAAAGTGATCAATTGTTCATTACATTGATAAAGGTGGAGAGAGTTCTTGACTGAGAAGCCATTCCCTCTAAAATCAGTTCTAAAATCAGTTTTTAAGTAACCGGAACCATTTGATTATGTGTGACATGTATTTATGCCGGTTACTACTATGGTTATCCAAATGGCTGAGAAAATAGCCGATTGAATGAGAGAGATGAATCTCCTCCTTCCAGTCCTTAGTTAGTTACTCTCATGGTGTGGTATGGTATTTACATGTACACTACTATCGTAACACTCAACTTACTCCACAATCATGCGTCTTGTCATACTCTTGTCACTCAAGTGACTCTTCGTCATAATTTCAAATCTTCCCCCTCCTATTGGCTGCAACTTTCCGCTCGACCACTCCGCTACCGGCCTCCGCTACCGGCATTTTCTGCACTCCGTTATGACTGAAAAATTCTAGCAAAAAAATATATATAAAGGCTTGCTCCGCAAATAACTTTTCAACCAAACAACAATGTCTACTACTACTCCAAGAACATTATACGACAAGGTCTTTGATGACCATGTTGTGCACAAGGATGAATCCACCTACTTATTATACATAGATAGACACTTAGTCCATGAAGTCACTTCTCCACAAGCCTTTGAAGGTTTGAAGAATGCCGGTAGACTGGTGAGAAGAACAGACTGTACTTTAGCTACAGTTGACCACAACATCCCAACCACTTCGCGTGTGAACTTTAAGAACTCGGAAACTTTTATCCAACAAGACGACTCCAGATTACAGGTAATGACCTTGGAGCAAAACGTCAAGGACTTTGACGTCACTTACTTTGGCATGGACGACGACAGACAGGGTATTGTACATATTGTGGGGCCTGAACAAGGGTTCACTTTACCAGGTACCACTGTTGTGTGTGGTGACTCACACACCTCTACACACGGAGCTTTTGGTTCCCTTGCTTTCGGTATCGGTACCTCTGAAGTGGAACATGTCTTGGCCACACAAACCATCATTCAAGCCAAGTCTAAGAACATGAGAATTTCGATCGAAGGTGATCTTTCGGATAACATTACTTCGAAGGATTTGGTTTTACATGTGATCGGTGTCATTGGTACTGCGGGTGGTACTGGATGTGTCATTGAGTTTGCTGGTAAGGCTATCGAGAACTTGTCCATGGAGGCAAGAATGTCCATCTGTAACATGGCTATCGAGGGTGGTGCTCGTGCTGGTATGATCAGACCAGATCAAAACACTTTTGATTACATCAAGGGTAGACCTTTAGCTCCAAAGGGTGATGAATGGACAAAGGCCGTAAACTACTGGAAGACTTTGCACTCGGACGAGGGTGCTCACTTTGATTACGACATCAAGATTGCAGCTTCGGATATCGTGCCCACCATTACTTGGGGTACCTCGCCACAGGACGCTTTACCAATCACCGCTAAAGTTCCAGACCCAGCTACCATCAGTGACCCATTGAAGAGGGCTGCTATGGAAAACTCCTTAAAGTACATTGGATTGACACCAAATACCCCATTAAAGGATATCAAGATTGACAAAGCCTTTATTGGATCGTGTACCAACGCACGTATCGAAGACTTGAGAGCCGCCGCTCTGGTGGCTAAGGGACACAAGAAGGCCGACAATGTCAAGTTGGTTCTCGTCGTTCCAGGATCAGGTTTAGTAAAGGCACAAGCCGAAAAGGAAGGCTTGGACAAGATATTCGAGGCTGCAGGCTTTTCCTGGAGAGAAGCTGGTTGCTCGATGTGTCTTGGTATGAACCCAGATATTTTGGACCCAGAAGAGAGATGTGCTTCCACTTCCAACAGAAACTTTGAGGGTCGTCAAGGTGCTAAGTCTAGAACTCACTTGATGTCTCCTGCTATGGCTGCCGCTGCTGCCATCAAGGGTCACTTTACTGATATCCGTGAATTCGACTACTTCACTGCAGATGAGCCATCGATTGCTATAGAAACGGAAGACGACAAGGCTTTACAAGATGCTGTATACGAAGAAGAAAAACAACCTGAATCTCCAGTTTCTTCAGAACCAGAAACCAAGAAGACTAAAACCGCTGCATCTGTTTCTGCTGATGGTCCAACTGGAATGGACAAGTTCACTGTTCTCACGGGTATTACTGCACCATTGGACAAGGCTAACGTCGACACCGATGCTATCATTCCAAAGCAGTTCTTGAAAACTATCAAGCGTACTGGATTAAAGTCTGGTTTATTCTACGAGGCAAGATTCACAAAGGACCCTGTTACTGGTAAGGACGTTGAAACCGACTTTGTTCTTAACGTTGGTCCTTGTCGTGAAGCCGAGATTCTTTTAGTCACTGGTGACAACTTTGGTTGTGGTTCTTCTAGAGAACACGCTCCTTGGGCATTGAAGGACTTTGGTATTAAATGTATGATTGCCCCATCCTTTGGTGATATCTTCTACAACAACTCGTTCAAGAACGGTTTGTTACCTATTAGAATCCCACAAGAAGTTATCTTGGAGAAGTTATACCCAGTCGCCCAATCTGGTCAAAGATTAACTGTCGACTTACCAGCTCAACAAATCAGAAATGGTGAAACCAACGAAGTTTTGGTTGAAAAGTTTGACATTGAAGAGTTCAGAAAGTACTGCTTGGTGAATGGTTTCGATGACATTGGATTAACTTTACAGAAGGAAGAGTTTATTGTGAGTTATGAAGCTGAAAGAAGAGTTAAGTTTTCTTTCTTGGAGGGAGGATCTAAGTTGGTAAAACCAATTAAGGGTACTAAGAAGTCTGCATACGGTGTTAAAGCCCAAGAATGGTAATCACCTTTTATAAGTTTAATATTAAGAAAATGATTATGCGATGTAGATAAAATGTCAACCCTGGACAATAGAGATATCAGATTTACTCTCATGAATTTGGCTCGTCAATTATATGCAACTAAGGGTGATTTTAGTGAGGTTAAATGTTGTAGCCTATATTTAGTGAAGAACATGAAACCAGTGGCACAGACTAAGAAGTTAACTGTTGGAGAGGAGAATGTGAGTAAGACATAAATTACACATTCTAAATAACTAATAATGTAAACAACGCTACAAGATAACGCTACTAGAAATAACAATAGTCAGTTTTCTAATTGATATAGTATATATTGAGTAGTTCATCAACAACCCAGCCCAATTCAATGTCATCTGTCACAAGTAACGAATATGAGTGGTTCCTTTGACTTGAAGTCATTTCTATACTCACGTGACCGATTCCCGATTTGGAACTTTTCGATGTTTCAAGTAAAGGCAAACATAGAGCTTGATGATAAACACTTGTTGATAACGTAGCTTGGTGTATATAACTCGAATCCATTCCCTACGTTATTTCATCCTACTTTTATGGCAACCAGACCCCCGCTGAGGCTACCTCTGGGGCCATTAGCAACTCTGATTCCACATGAACATGTTCCACCACGATCTAGAGTTGTACTGAAAACTTTGACACCAAGTGAATCTACAACAGACTTTGACCTATGGATTCGAATGGCCACAGATAATAAGATTAACGCTAAAAATTCGTGGGACTTTGCGTTAATTGACTACTTCCATGACTTGTCATTCTTGAGAGATGGTACAAGGATCAATTTCCAAAAAGCATCTGCAACCTTAGATGGATGCATGAAGATCTACTCTTCAAGAGTAGACTCGGCAGCGAAAGAAACCAGTAGTCTTTTAACGGGTCTTTCTAGCTCAAGTCAAAATAAGCAGCCACTTGTTGCTGATTCAGAAGATGCTGACGAAGATCTGGAACCAACAATAGCAAATAAGAAGGGCAAAAGCTCACGAAACTCGACAGTAAACACTTTGGTTCCTTTCCAACAAATAAAGGCTACTAAAATAGAATCTGAACTCCTAATAGACCCCGTTTTCAAGAAATCATTGGCTGATTTCGATGAAGGAGGAGCCAAAAGTCTACTTTTAAACTCGTTGTCAATTGGAAGTCTGGGTAGAGTATTATTTGACACAACTACGAGAGATTCGTTTACCCAAGAACAAGAATCAACACCAGATTTACCAAACACTGAAATACGAAAACGACACTGGGATCGATTGGAACTGTATTTGTTTCATGGCAATTTAGATACACTTGAAATAAGCCCATCCTTGCAAGGATTAAAAGATGCAATAGAAAGTGATGGTAAAACCTTAGATATTTTACCACCACAAGTAGAAGAAGAAGACATAGACGAGATAGACAACGGTTTTAACGACTTTAACGACTTTAACGATATACAAAACCAGGATCAGGATTTAGGAGACTCGATGGCCAAAGTTTCAGAAAATGTAACATTAGAATCACTAGACAAGGACAGCCCTACAACTACAGAATTAACAGACCATGACTTGATTGAATACTTTGATAAGTCCATATTGAAAGTGAATACCAAACATGTTTACTGGAAAATCGCCAACTTGGTTAATTCTAGATATGAAATTAGAAGTGAGAAGGTTCAGAAAGTACAAAAGCCCAAGCAGGACGAATTACTAATAGACTTTTTCCAAGTTGACGAAGACGAAACCTCCTTGTTCGAACATGGCAAATCAGCTCCTAATCTAACTTCAACTCAAGAAGATGACATGAAAAACCTTCTCCCTGAAGATTACAAGTTTACAGCTAAAAGGCTAACTAGTTTGTTCATGAAACCCTTGATTTTACGTAAATTCACGAAGGGTAAAACTCCACCTAAGGGAATGGCTGACGAAAATTATTGGGCACAGAGGTATGAAGAAGAAGAAGTAGCACAGGAAGTAAGTGAAGAAGTAGAAAGATCCAGAAGAATCGAGGACGTTCTCAAAGAAGATATCGATGAGCTACAGCAATCATACGATCTTTCGTTCTTTCAAGATGCGGCAGAAGAGCTTCCTGAATCTCAAGTCAACCATTACTTGCTTGCAGGAAGTCAATACACGCAAAATATAAACTTTTCAAAAGTGGCTACTAGAGTAGACGTCAAGAAATTGAAGTCTAACCTTTGGTCTTGTCTCAAAGATGCAAAAGTTACCACGAGAACAAGTTTCGACCCGGAAAGTGATCTGGAGGGAAGTGACGCGAACGCAATTGGAATTGATCAACCAGAACAAGGTACTTTAAAATTCAGCGATATCATGAAAAATTTGACAACCAAATACACCGCAATGGAGAAGAAAGAGTTATCGACAAGTTTTTGCTTTATCTGCTTACTACATTTGGCGAATGAGAATGGACTTCAATTAGTTCAAGACGAATTAGACTTACTTATAAAATAGATATTATAGACATTACAGGATAGTAATATTAAAAAAAAATGTATTAGCACATAAATAACACAATTAAAAATCCTAAGATTATTCTAGTTGGTACCTTCCATAGAGAAGTCTATATTCTGTACCCATTCCAGTGTAGCTCCTCAGACACACGTCCAAGTCGCTTGTAGAACATTGCATACCCATTCGACATACTCACTAATCAGCTTTCTCCGACATTACCTGCTTCACAGGCTCAGTCTCATAATACAACTTATTCTGCTGTATATACCTAATAACTGAGTTAGGTAACAAGTATTGTACTGACATACCTCTCCTAATGAAAAGCCTGATCTTTGTCGAGGAGATGTCATTGTATATCAATTGCTTAATCACCAACACGTTGCGCCTATGTTCGTACATTATATCATGGCTCAACAAGAAACTTCTGACGTCGGATCCAGTCCTTTCGACAATAAGACATCCGTATTTACCCAAGATATGGTGCAAGTCAAAGTTATCCCACACATCTGGTTCACCCATGGATTCAATTAAATCTCCACCAGCCAAGAGCATGATCTTTACGCCTCTCTTTTCTCCTGATTTCGTCATGATTCCTCCTCTCTTGACGTTTATTTCTTCGTTGAAGTGGTCCAACACTAATGCGGTTCGTGTGTACTTTGGTTGCAAAGATTCCCAGGCATCTACCATTAACCATGAGGAAGTTCTTTCGCATGCTAGTTCACACATTCTAACACGATGGTGTGCAGGAGCGAGTCCTTGTTTCTTGTAGTTGGAAGATACAGGCGAATAATAACCCCCAATAACTTCAAACCTGGTCTGCTCGGTGATAGCATCCAATGCCATCTCAAACATTCTCAAGTGAAGGTATGTGATGGGCGAGAACGAGCCACATGCCACAATCACCAACGGGTACTTTGAGTCGTCCAGCAACGTGTTCGCTAATCTGTGCGTAGGAAACTCGTATTTGTCGAGTGTTTTCGCTTGTCTCTGCACGCCGTGCGGAACCTCTTCCAAATCAGCAATCTGTGATGACTTGATTGTAACTGAAGGAGGCAATATCGGGTTGCTGGGCCTGTGGTGTCCATTCACCTCTTCTTTTTTCGCCGTTTCTTGACTGCTGTCAATACCATCTTTCTGTGCCGGGGATTCCTCATCCGAAGATGAATTCACCAAATCTGTTTGGATTCGTGGGATTTTTGAGTGATAAGTGCCATCTTCGGACTGCAATGACTGCACATCACCAGCATGCTTGGACTTCTTCTGCGTGTTTGTAGATGGGTGAGGCGACGGAGCATCCACCGGATTGCCCATATCAGCCAAAACAAACGGCTGAATCGGCATATTCTGAGGAATACGTGATGACGGTGCCGTGGGCTCTATCTCTTTGTTCAAAGAAGGCGGTGTGAAGTTGGGGTCGTGAGTGGGATCCATGTTAAAACAACCTATACTCTCGAAATTTATGTCAAGCGCAAAATCCCTTATTTATAATAAAGATCGCTGATCAGCCTATGCTCCGACCAAAATCGTATTGTCGTGTGGTGTAGTCTTTTAAAAAGTCTATTTGATCAATAATGACTAATTTTTTCTCTACGTTTTTTTTTTTTTTTTTTTGATTTCTTAATTATTCCGGTGATAGGGATCACTAAAGTCCCTAGAGTAGCGAATGTGGGGTGGACATCTTAGGGGAATTAGGCGTTAGGCTATAGGCAAAGTGTAGATAGGTATTTAGAGGGGTAGACCTAGCCGTTGGGGCATAGGAATACTACCGGATGTAGGTGGACGTTCCTTTTACGCAAGATTGCTGAAAAATTGTCTTGTGAGATCACCAAAACTGATTGTTTCGTATTCTTTAGAAGAGTTAAGATTACCTACTCTGCCTTCATGGTTTAAACCAAAATTTAAGTGGAGTTGGCTGGAGTTAAATTAATATCTTTTAAAAGACATACGATATCTTCTCCATGTAGCTGGGTTGAGTATGGCTGTCTTCTCTGTTAGTGACAATAGGTTTTTTTTGCAATCGTTAACTAGATGTGCAGTTATGGCAGCACATATGCTGCAAATTGATTTTTGCACTGAGTTGTCTAAAGACTTTTGGAAACAGCAACCTCTTGGGCTTAAAGGCAGCAACAGGAGACTTCATATTTTCTAGTATTTCTCTCTTTCAATGATAATTAAGAGAATGTTTTCTATTTTCACAGTTGTCAGAATCAGACAGCTCCAAAAAAACGGATTGGGATTTGTTTACATACAATATCCAGCTGGAATATCCTTGTGTCGTTACAGCACCCTAATTAACAAAGAGACAAACTTCCAATGTCCTTAAGGCACTAGAAGGTTTACAATAGTTGAAAACACTAAAAAAATAGTCGTCACAGACAGGATTCGAACCTGCGCACGCAATGCGCAACACCTGAACCGCAACCACAAAGTGATAATAGCAGGGTGTCGCCTTAACCACTCGGCCACAGTGACGTCTTCGGTTCAATTATCCAGAAATTCAGCTTTTAATTTATGTGTTTATGTTAGCTTATACTTAGCAGCTCACAGTAAGCAATTCAATCTGTGATTTCTAGGTAGTCAATCGGTAGTGGTGAGCGTTCCGAATATAGTTAATTGTTATTAGCAATAGTCGGGATAGTTACGATAATTATAAGAAGCTTGAGCAAATATAATTGAGACTTGTATTTCGAATATTCGAATATAAATACGAGTGAGTGGTGTTTAGAACCTTGGAGAATAAAACATAATGATAGGGAATAATCTACCTGTTTAAATACCTGAGATAAGTGACAGCTGACAGTAACTGGGTCAACGTGTCTACTAATTGAGATTTTAACCAGGCACATTATAAATTAGTGAAACAATAGTTTCATTAATTTTGCAGCAATCAGAGATAACCAATAACTTGTAATTGAGCAATTCGCTGATTGGTTATTGATAACAAGGAGTCGTGAATAACAATGGAACAAGGAATGAAAGAACCAAGCTAGGAAGTTATTATTGCCCAATTGAAATGTTAGTAATTTATCGCCTCAATTATAATTGATAAGTCAGATTGACTTAAGTTAGATTGTAGCCAAACGTATGATAGCCGCGACGAAATTACTTCAGCAGGTGGCGGTAGTATTCAGTAACTTGCTTAATCGTATCAGACGGATATTCGGATAACCACTAGGGTTGTCACTATACTGCTACCAATAGTCATAGTTTCACTAGCTATGATAGAGTATCAAATAAATTTGATATACCTGCATAATGTACGACTTCCCTGCTAACAGTTTAATTCTTTAATATACCAAATTTTATAGTTTAAGGGTTGAGTAAGTCTTAGCAGCGCCTAATGACATAATACTAGTGAATTAGTATGCTCAATTAGCTGGAAAACCAACTTCAGTATTGTAGTTATGTCGTAAACTCGATTTCAGCAACGTTCGTTCGTAGCTTAGATACCTTATTCCCCTTCCCTTCATTGATTGGAATTCCAGTCTGTTCAGCTCTACAAGTTTAACACAATGAGTCTTATTCTCCCTAGATTGTTAATCTCGTTTCCTGTTGCCTATTCATTACTAAATGTACCCAATATTTAGTACTTTATTTTTTTTGCAGCCAACCCGAAATTCCTATGCATACAGCTTGCCCAAGTTGACCACAATCCTCAAAATCATTACACAGACAATAAATTTGACACCATATCAAGTACTTAATAATGTTTCCATTTATTGTATCCTAATTTTATGAGTCAACTTCGACGATTCTAAGCTTCATTTGAAGCTTCTGAATCAACTTCTGCACTCTTTCTATTCACCAACTGGTGTATCAAGAATAAAAGCGCAAAAACGATACCGAGGCCAGCTAAACCCATTCCCATGCGGAGACCATTTCTATAACCCAATACGACGGTGTCTAACCCTTGAGGTTTATTCTTTGTAGTGTAATATTCAACTGTTCCAGCAATTCCTAATCCAATGGAAATTGAGTAGTTGACAAACGTTGCAACGAGCGAGCCAGCAACACCCTGCTGACTTATTGGTAGAGCTTGGGACAACAAAATACTAGCTGCTGGGTAAGACAAGCCCATGCCAATTGGCTGAATCAAATAAGAGACAAAATTTTGAGCCCAATAGATTTGCCCAACAGGACGGGTCCCCACGAGAACAGTTCCAGTGAAGAAGGCCATTGATGCGATCAACATAACCAAAGCCAGGGGTAACAACCTTAAGAGTTTTGCCGATGTCATTCCAGCAAGGAATCCAACTATTCCGCAAGGAATGAAGTGAACGGCACTCATTAATGGAGAGTAACCTTCAATTTCGAGAGACCAACGGATGGAATGGAACAACCAAATACCAAAACACGACCAGCCAGTTGCAACACAACCAAGAACAAACCCGTTTTCTCCACGGAAGCAAGATGGAGGTACCAAAGGATTTTCTACACGGCCTTCTACAAAGTAGAATGTAACCATAAATGCAACACCAACAATAAGAAGGATGTAAACGTATGGATTGGTCCAGCCTACATTAGGTCCCTGGTTCCAAGAAAAGTTGAATAGGAGAAGACCTACCACACCTGTAAGAGATCCCAAGTAATCGAATCTACCTTTCGTTCTTACTCCAATATTCTTAGGAATGACAAAGTAAGACAACGCAGTCAAAATGCTTATGAAAATACCACCAATCCAATAACCCCATGGCCACCAAACCTTGGAAAAGGCACCATTAACAAGAGCACCAACAGTGAACCCCAATGCTGCAACAGCACCGAAAAGACAGAAAGCTAATTCTTGTTTGAATGATCCAGGCGAGTAGTAACTTCCTATCATAGCTTGAGAATTTGGTAACATAAGGGCAGGTCCAATTCCCTGCAACCCTCTCATAACATCAAAAACCACTCTTGAGGTTCCGAATGCTGTGAATCCACATACCAAGGTAAACACTGCACTCCATGCGCATCCAAGTATGAACATCTGCTTGTAACCAAGCATATCACCCAATCTTCCTGAAATAAGTATGAAGGTTCCAACAGTCAATGAAAATGAAGCTGAGAACCAAGAGATTTCACCTAGCTTACCCTGCTCATTGAATTGCTTTGCTATATCATCAGATATGAGAATTGACTGCGCTAATGATCCTTGGGTTATAACCTGAGCCATGCAGAATATAGCCATGAGAAGTACTTCTCTTGACAATGATATATCATCTGGACTTGGGATTGGCTGTATGTGTACCTGTAAGTCCTCACTTTTGATATCTAATGTATCCTTATTTCTTGAAGAACTTGGGTCTTGTTGCATTGATATTTAATCTTTGAGTAGTGACTCTAGGAGAAGTTGTCCTTCTCCAGATATTTATACTATTCTAATACATATAATAACTCCTTAAATATTGGGTGCAAATTGTGACTATTTTAGCCGCATTTTGCTCTTGCATTTTTAGTAATGAATTAATTAAGAAAATACGAACGGCTTGTATGGAACAATTCAAATGTGGAGATGGGAGGTGGGAGATGTGGGTATTCATTTGAATATACTGTTCATTTGAATTGAGTAGGAGTGAATCTTAAGGTATTTGTTATCTACTTTGAGGACTTTGAAAACCTCTTTCCAAAAATGAAAATGAGAATATTGGAAGCAGGGCAGTCGTTAGAGAACAACTAGAGGATGAATCTAATGAAAGACAGGTCTCAAGGCGTGCTACTTTGTCAAACGGAAATAGGCACACGGACCCAAACTTCCTAATGTTGTCGCCTTATTGAAGAAACATTTGTAATTTGTTACATTTCCTTACTACCTGCATGAATTATATGTCTAACGAATTTTGGTCTAGAACATTATGCAAGAACAGAATTGAATGATGGGTAGACTTTATAGTATGGAAGCTTTTGTAAAAGTCAAGCAGTTTAGAGTTTGACATGGCTGTTAATATTCGAACTATGTCAATATATGATGATCATAGTTTGAATTTATAGATTCAAAGGAAGTTGGGTAGTGAACAGAGTACAGTAGTTTATGAAGACATCGAAAGGACATCAAATAGTCTTATGGAGCCTTCGGAACTTTTAGTAAGAAGTAGAATTAAGCCAAGGTTATGAGTGTTTCTTATTTATTTTGAATCAATGACTACATTGCCTTACATTGGCATATAGATCAAGAATTGTTTATACAGTTTGAAGAAACTCAAAAACTGACTAAGGTATTATCTTCTCATAAATAAGCATAGACTATTATCAGTTAATTCATAATATGTCATAATGTAAATCATATCAAGAGCAATATTGATATCCACACACTCTCGCACAATCATCTGTTTTCTTTTGTTAATAGACTCCCTAATACTAATCTTCTTAACTCTTATTTGTGATTTCGCGTACAATTTTTTCACATTCATCATCATGAAGGTTAGACCAGCTAAGAAGCTATTTGACTCTACCGGCAAGTGCTCCAAGGAAGGGTTCACGTATGGTCAATGCGTCTTGAAGAACTATACCAATATGGCTAAGGATACTTGTGCTGCCGAGTTCTCCTTATTCAAGCAGTGTGTCACTACTCTGCTCGGTAGAAAGTGGTAATGATTACATACATTTCATTACTACACGATTCATGTCTCCCCTTCCTGTTCCATATAATATCATACTAGAGAATATAATCACCATGTCCATGTCCGTATCTTATCATATCACTACTATTTAATTCATAAACAACGTCCCCCATACTACCGGCCTTCACCGTCAGCTTTCCTGTATACCTCCTCTAGAAACCTTCCTCGGTCAAACCGTTTTGTGCACAAATACACGACTACTCCACTTAATATGATCTCCAGCAATGTTAAGACCCCTCACTTTTTTCTTTCTATATCTTATTATCGTACCAGCTGGCATCTTCCAAAGGGTGATATAAAAGTAGATATCAAGGTTGAATAAGTGAAGACGCCTGTGGACATTTTTTCCTACTGCCGTTGTTAGTTAACCCTTGTTCGTTGGCTTTTACCCCACAAATCACTAGCCATGATTAATATTTCAAGGTTGAGTTCGCTCTCCCGACAGGATATCGATAACATTATCCTGCTATTGCGGGAGGCCTATGTGACCAATAATGTGAAGATCAACTATCGCTCGAGGCCAGTGATATTATTTTTGACCACGTTAATTTCTACTACAGGATTAGGAATCTGGTTCACCTTGCGTGGATTGTTAACCAAGTATAATGAACGTTTATTGAACGCAAGATTACAACGCCCCAACCTCATTAGACAATCATCCACGGTTCTTAAAAATGGTTCAAGAGAAATCTTGATTCCAAAAGGTAAGAACTCGTATACCAGAATCATCGTACCTAAACCTAACTTGGACCAGTATGCTGCTGACAAGTATCTTTACAAGAACTTCTACGTGGACCAGAAGTTGATGTCTCAACAAAAGGGTCGTATCTTCAGCTCCAAGTTTTTGAGTCAGTTGATTATCATCTGGAGAATCTTGATTCCTAAGTTTTCATCCAAAAACACTTCACTTCTTCTTTCACAATGTTTCTTGCTTATCTTGAGAACATGGCTTTCATTGGTTGTTGCCAAGTTGGATGGTCAGCTTGTTAAGAATTTGATTAGTGCAAATGGAAAGAAGTTTGCGCGTGATTTAATCTACTGGATCTTGATTGCCTTCCCTGCCTCGTACACCAACGCTGCCATCAAGTACTTGACTGAAAGATTATCGTTAAGTTTCAGAACAAACTTGACAAGATATGTTCACGACATGTACTTGGATAAGGTTATGGCGTACTACAAGATCTCCCTCAACAACAATGAGATTGAGAACATTGACCAGTACATTACCAATGACATTGCCAAGTTCTGTGACTGTATCTGTGGACTTTTCTCGAGCATGGGTAAGCCATTCATTGACTTGATTTTCTTCTCAGTGTACTTGAGAGACAACTTGGGTACCGGAGCAATCATTGGAATCTTTGCCAACTACTTCCTCACTGCAGGATTGTTGAAGAAGGCTACTCCTGCCTTTGGTAAATTATCTGCTAGAAAGACTCACTTGGAAGGACAGTACTTTAACATGCACTTGAACTTGATGTCGAACTCTGAGGAGATTGGCTTCTACAAGGGCTCTTTGATTGAGAAAACCAAGTTACATGAAAACTTCAAGCAGTTGATGAAACACATTGACAAAGAGATCAACATTTCATTTTTCTACTCTGTATTAGAAGACTACGTGTTGAAGTATACTTGGTCTGCCTGGGGATATGTTTTTGCAGGATTGCCTGTATTCTTGGACGAGATATGGCCAGCCAAAACCGAAGACAAGAAGGACCCTAATGCTAAGGTGAATGAAAGACAGAATATGAGACAGTTTATCATTAACAAACGTTTGATGTTGTCTCTTGCTGACGCTGGTTCTCGTTTGATGTACTCTATTAAAGATGTTTCTGAGTTGACTGGATACACTGACAGAGTGTTCAGTTTGTTGACCCAGTTGCATAGAGTGCACTCTCCACGGTTTGATTTTGGTTCTGAATTGGGTATCAAGGATGTAGCAGGCACGATCCAGGACAACTATGACAATGGTGTTCGTTTCGAACATATTCCTATTATTATCCCAACCAAGAATGGATCCACCAACACTCCTTTGATTGACGACATTAACATCAAGATTGACCCCAACAAGAACTTGTTGATTTTGGGAGCAAACGGATGTGGTAAGACATCTATCTCACGTATTATCGCAGGCTTGTGGCCATTGTACAGAGGATTGTTGTCCAAACCTAATGCTGAGGACATCTTCTTCTTGCCACAAAAGACCTACTTTACCACTGGAAACTTGAGAGACCAAATCATCTACCCACACACCTACAGTGACATGATCGAAATGGGATACAATGACGACTACTTGTACCACATTTTGAGAGAAGTGAAGTTGGAGTATCTTTTGAAGAGAGAGGGTAACTTCAACGTTGTCAAGGATTGGAAGGACGTGTTGAGTGGAGGTGAAAAGCAGAGAATGAGTTTAGCCAGAGTCTTGTTCAAGAAGCCCAAGTTGGTCGTTTTGGACGAGAGTACCAATGCTGTTTCCACCGACGTTGAAGACTATTTGTTTGAATTGTTACGTTCCAAGAAGATCACATTCATCACATTATCGCACAGACCATTGTTGATGAAGTATCACGACATGATCTTAGAGATCCAAGAGAATGCAAAGTGGAAGCTCCACGACTTGACAAACGAAGAAAACTTGAAGTCAATTGACAATGAAATCAATGAAATCCAAGAGAAGTTGAGCAATGTCGAGGCATGGGAAAAGAGATTGGGAGACATTGAACTCTACTTAGATGGAAAGTATGAAGATATTGACGACGAGAGCAGCATTGAATTACCACAAGAGGCAATTTCAATGACACAGTAATTAACTGCTCAATGTATAACGAAGGTAACGAGTGTGCCACCTATTTGATATATAGGGCCACACTCATGATATTTATATTCTGCACCCATAGTATGGGGATATTTAACATATAATTCTATTTTGATGGGAATACTGTAGCAATAGTAGATTACTAATGAGGTTTGAGCAAAGGAAGTTCTGCTATAATAAGACTTTGGTATAAAATATATGACGCTCAACGAACATAAAGAAAACAGTTCAAAGCAATGAACCTTTTGATGAGTAACGAACTAGTAAAAGAAATGGACAGTTACTGGCTTAACCGGAGGTAATTTGGACGCATTAGTCATGATTCTACATAGTAAAGATTGTTATATCCGTCAGTCGGTCAAATAATTCTTTGGCCGGGAAGCGGACTTGAGGATAAAAATACGAAATGGCTGAAACGCTCGAATTAAAGCAACATTAAAGCAAGATTAGATCATACATAATAACCTAACCATGAATCTAACGGACCAAGGACTGATCCGTTTGGTTATAACTTGTATAAATATACCTCGTAGAATTGAATTTTGAGACGTTAATTACAAACCAGTGCTCCATATCCACATAAAAATTATCCCAAATGTCTATTCCACCTACTCAAAAAGTTATCCTAATCGATGCTATTAGTCAAGATTTTGACGTAATCAAGCACGTTGAAATCCCATCACCAGAGATTACCTCTCCAACAGAGATCATCATTAAAAATAAGTATGCTGGTGTAAATTTCCTTGATAGTTTCTTTAGAAAAGGTAGATTCCCAGTCCCATTGCCATTTGTTCTTGGAGCCGAGGCACTGGGTGTTGTTGTTGCAGTTGGAAAAGACGTTAAGAAGTATAAAGTTGGTGACAATATTGCGTACTTTGCACAGAGAACGTTGGCACAGTACACCAAGTTAGATGCAACAGATCTCCACCAACTGTCTCTCATTGAGGGTGAGGTTACAGATGAAGTTTTCAAGTTGTACGGTTCTGTTTTGATACAAGGGATAACTGGTGTTACTCTTGTTGAAGAATCATACAAGGTGAAGAAAGGCGACTTCATATTGGTCTGGGCAGCTGCTGGAGGTGTTGGCAAGGTGTTGGTTCAATTGGTTCAAGCAGCTGGTGCTGAAACAATTGCCGTTTCTCTGTCTAAAGAAAAGTTGGACGGCCTTTCCGACTTGGGTGTCAAGTACTTAATCAACTCATCAGCTGATGACGTTGTAGCCAAGGTAAAGGAATTCACTGGAGGTAAAGGAGTTGCTGCGGCGTACGACTCGATCGGAAAGGATACCATTGAGACCTCATTTGATGCTTTGGCCGTCAAAGGAACCATTGTGAGCTACGGCACTGCTTCTGGATTTCCATCCTTAGACATCAACAAGTTGGGTGCAAAGAATGCTTTCGTCATAAAGATGTCCGTGTACAAATACTTGACCACTCAGGAAGAGTGGGATCACTACTTTGAGATTTTGAAAGGTCACCTTGATTCAGGTAGATTGAAGTTTGAAGCTAAGTCTTATGACATGAAAGACTACATTGAGGCTCAGAAATCTCTTGAACAAAGAAAATCTGTTGGTAAGTTGACTATCAAGATTCCACAGTAATTGCGCATGTAACTTTCTCCTATGTATATCCTATAGCAATGAAGCTTTATTCATAGCAATAGTATTCCTGTGTTTTTCGCAGCCAGCGAAATTGGGTGCAAAAAAGTTTATCTTCACTATCTGGGCTCAGCCACTTTGCCACTTTGTAGTATATTTTTAGAGTAACATTTTTACAGACGAGATCTCTATGATTTTGATGGGTGGCAAGTAATCATAAAGAGGAAATTTGAGGCTCTGGGACCATCAAGGCGAAGTGGTTAGATTTAAACCAAGGGAGGCAAAAGTATAGGCTTGCTTCGTTAACCCACGTTCTATTTCTTTTACTATCTACATTTCTTTGCCGTACCTAAACAACAGTAAACAACAGTAAACTAACCCATAGTCTCAGTGGTTGTTTGTTGTATTAAGATTTAGTTCCCGCGATAGAAGTTGATAGGCGAGGCTTATTATGTTGACATATGCTTCAAAATGGCAAACGCCAAAACAATCACTAGCGTTAAAGCCTACTTTGTACTCCGTCTCTCAATCTTAATCTCCGTATTATCTCAAGCGGTGTGATATGGCTGATCAGGTTCGTTGCCCATACGCATTGGTACCTAACCTAGTATTCAATTATTTGGCACAGCCTTACGTTCTAACCTAACCCTCTAAATATATCGCTTGGAACTAAACAATGGCTAATATACGGAAGCTGTGCACGCATTGATACCTAAACTAGTTTGCAAGTATTTAGCTCAGCCTCACGTTGTAACCTAAACCCTCTTGATAAATCGCTTGGAAGTAAACGGAGGCAATAAGATACGGAAGTTGTACATGAGTGTGTAAAACGTGGATCTAAGTAAGCTGAATTGTGTGTACCAACATTTGATACATGTGTTGAGCTATGTAGACTAAAGTTTAACAATTCACAGATTTTAGATCAAAATCCTCATGATTCCAGGTATTCAATCGAGTCTCTTGCCCTTTTGCTCATCTTCCTATCACTCAATCTGGTACCAATCTCTTCAAAAACCTATGAAATTGTTTATTCAGAAGAAGGGCTCATGATACCAAGCTGCTAAAAGTATATATATACCAGGGGACTTACTTCTCATACCTTTAAAAAACCAAGATGTTTCCAAGCGCAACTTCTATTGGCCATTGGTCCACTCTGAAGATCCCAACAAGCACGACTTTAAGTTCAATTGCTGCAACTCACACCCCTGCGTTATTGTCTAAGATTAGTTCTGTTCTTAGTAATGTTGCAACTGAAAAGGAACCATTGAAACTTAGTTACTATGCTTCTATGGTTAGAGGTGCCGAGGCATCTTTAACTATTATCAGTGCCCAGCAAGTATTGGCTACAGAAACAGACACTGCTGTTATGGCTCAAGCTACTTTTGACATCTTTATGTCGACTTTAAATTTGAAGGCGATGAAGGATGATGAAAATCCATATGGCTACAAGTTAGTCCCAAGTGCAAACTACATTTACCTAGTTGTTTTTTCAATTATATTTGCCTACATACTTGCAATGTGTATTAAGTCAAGGTACCATTGGTATAATATTACTTTTGCCTGTGGGTTTGGGTTAGAATTTCTTGGGTTTTTGGCAAGAGTATTGTCCATTAACAATACAGATAAGATAGCCTACAATATAATCCAGAGTGTTGCGATAACAATTGCACCAGCTTTTATCGTAGCGGGCATTTATTTTTTGTTTTCTCAGCTTGTTGTTATCCATGGACGTTGCTATAGTCTATTAAAGCCCATGTGGTATTCCTATATCTTCATCGCAGTTGATGTGCTTTCACTTCTTGTCCAGGCAAACGGAGCAGGTGTTGCTGTAGGTGGTGCAGTAAATGGAGATTCCTCGACTCGAGATGCTGGCGATGATATTATGATTGCAGGTATTGTACTCCAGATAGTGGCAATGACAGTCTTTTTAGTCTTTTGGTTTCATTTCCTTTACAACATCTACTTCAAGGACATGGATGAGGTCGGCATTAGTATTAGCAGAGGCCCACTCAGTTTTTTAAAAATGCTCTTTCACGTAAAGAGTATTCAAGAGTACAAGTCACGCTTGGATAGTTATTATAATCCCCAATACAGATCAATGAGAGAAAGGAAGTTGTTTAATTATCTTCCTTTGGCATTCACAGGTGCAATGACTGCGATTTACATCAGATGCATGTATAGGGTTGTGGAGCTTATTCTTGGAGTGGATGGTTACTTGTTTAAGCATGAAGTTTTCTTGATGGTACTTGATGCGCCGCTTATCTCAATCGCTGGTTTCATATTCTTTCCTTTCCATCCTTTAGTTGTCTTTGGATCAGATAAGGTGATTAGATTGCGTACTATTAAGAAGAATTTGGATGAGGAGAATTCAGTAGATGATGATGTACTGAAAGAATAGCTGCAAATTATTTGGTTTGTGTAACTTTCAAGGTTAATAACATTGAAGGGAAAAGGAAAAAGATTCATGTTCTAGGTAGCCGGATCGAGTGAGTGTTTACCAGATGTTATGCAATAGAAAACCTCATAATGTTAGTTTACTTATTTATTTAATGCAAACATTTTTAACAGTCAGTTTTGCTTTCGATTAAAATGCCAACTTTAACAGTGGAAGAGATAATTTGTTGTTTCTTTTCATACCACTGCCTATCTATTCGCTGCCTGGTTATTTCATTTCAAATTCAGTTGCCAACTGGTAGTTGAATTACGAATTTCGTTTGAATTTTTGATCGCCCTTCATTCCAAGGCTCAAATGAGCTGTAGTGTTTCTTGGAGAAGTTTTAATGATGCTTGCACTACATGATGAGTCTAATCTTATAACTCAAGAAGAGTACTCTTCTTTATTTAATTAAAAACACACCACCTCTACTCTGTTGTACATTGTAGTCTTCATCACCTCAACATGAAACTGCTCTTAGCATACCGCGACGTGTTTCTTTGCCCATTATCAAACACGTTGGATCAATCCTAATTTGGTAAATTATAGACAGTCTCCTGTGTATAGTAGGTTTCAGTCTCGAAGTTGCAAATCACCAGCCCAATGTATTACATCCAAAGACATATTCTATTGATGTGGAAAGTAGCTATAGTCCGTATCAAAGCAATTAAGCTTCAATTGCATTGATTTCCTTCTTGTTCGCTTCCCTATATTCCCTTTCTTCCCCTACTTCTTTTCACTTCCATCCCTTCTTTATCTCAACCAAGTGCAGTACCTCAAAAAAGAAAAGTATAAGGGCAAAAAAACCCATCCCATACAGAAAAAAAAAAAACGTCGTAGCACTTCACTTCTTTCCAATCCATCATATTACAGAGATGTCTGAACCTATTAGAAGCAAGAACGGAGACATTTCGAAGGCGCCTACGCCTCAGAACACACCATCTTCAGTCACAAACAGTTATTTGAGGTCGCAGCCTCCAACTGTGTCTACTATTAATGAAGAAGATGAAAACGCGACAGCTAATGTAACCAAGCAGTTGGCCAATAACCCAGCATTACTTTCGATGATTCAAGGTAAGTTGGGATCACTTGTTGGACAACAGAGTGGGTATGTTGATGGTTTACCAAAGAAGATCAAGCAGAGAGTGTTTGGTTTGAAGGCTATTCAACAACAACAGATGAAATTAGAAGCTGACTTCCAGAAGGAGTTGTTGACCTTGGAAAAGAAGTTCTTCAAGTTGTACGAGCCATTGTATGAAAGAAGAAAGAAGATTGTCAATGGTGACGAGGAACCTACTGCCGAAGAGGTTGACGAGGGTGAAGCATTGGAAGAGAAGGAAGAGGAAGAGGAGGAAGAGGAAGAAGAAGAGGATGATGACGACGAAGACGTCGAGCCTGGTGTACCTGGATTCTGGTTGACTGCATTGGAAAACTTGAGCACTGTATCGCAAACGATAACCGAAAGAGATTCGGAAGTGTTGGAGTTCTTGAAGGATATCAGAATGGAATACTTGGACACGCCAGGTTTCGAGTTGATTTTCGAGTTCAACGAAAACGAGTTCTTCTCTAACCAAATCTTGACCAAGACATACCACTACCAAGCCGAATTGGGCTACTCCGGAGACTTTGTGTATGACCACGCCGACGGATCTGAGATCAATTGGAAGTCTAAAGAAGCCAATGTCACAATGAACATCGAAAGAAGAAAGCAAAGGAACAAGACCACCAAGCAAACTAGAACCATCGAGAAGTTGACACCTACAGAGTCGTTCTTCAACTTCTTCGACCCTCCTAAGCCACCTAAGAGAGACGAAGACGATGAGGAAGAAGAAGACGAAGAAGAAGAGGATGAAGAAGAAGAAGATGACGAATTGGAGGGAAGATTGGAGTTAGACTACCAATTGGGAGAAGAAATCAAGGACCGTTTGATTCCAAGAGCTATCGATTGGTTTACTGGAGATGCTGTTGATTTTGGATTCCAGGATGAATTTGAAGAAGAAGGTGAAGAAAGCGATGAAGATGATGAAGAGAGTGACGATGAAAAGCCAAAGGAGAACCCACCTGAGTGCAAGCAACAGTAATTAAATTCTACGGAGTGAGGAGGATGCTCTAGCAATAACTGTTGGAAGATGGACTCTGAATAATTGATAAAGAGATGAGCTTTGGATGATTGTGAACTTAACAAAAGTAGAATATACCGAAGTGAGGAATAGTGTTAGAATGCACAATTACAGAAGAGGTGTGAGTTTTATATGTATCTTAATATCACATTTATGTGAAGTATTGTTGACTGGGTGTAGAATGAAGGTTATGTTGTTGCTCACAACTATTAACAGAGAGGATGCTGAAATAAATGGCTGCGAAATATCATATCTGAACAAAGATGAACATCACTAAACGGGATGAGAATACGAGAGAAGGTAGCTGACAATTGATGCCAAGAGATCAGCACAAGTACGTAAATATTTGGTATTTCTTCGCTAAATTATACCCTTGAACCATGCACACATTTTCTGAACATGTGCGTTAGGCTAGAGGTGTTAAATGGAAGTAACCATCATTTGGAAAGAGTATAAGCAGGAAGTATAACTCCTTCAACATTTAACAAGTGTTAAGTTAAACGAAACATTCTAGACAATTATTTCAAGGGTTATGAGATGGGTTGATTCTCATTTATATTTAACTTACTATTGTAAAGAATCATACTAAACTTAATAATAATTAATTAAAAATTTCTTGAGTATCCGTAAACAACCATTTATATCAATATTTACAAATTAAAAGAATCACTAAACTACCGAGGACCATGTTTACCAAGAGATATACTCTCAAGATTCAGAGGCATTTTGCCAATTGTAGCCAATCCCTAGTATTGATGTACCCTTAAGTAGTCGAAGGTGCAGATTTGTATGTACGTTGTACATAATACCTGAGGTACTCCACATTGGTGGGCGACAACTACGAGTCACTCCACTAGACCTAAACATGAGATATATTAGCCACAATCTTAGAGGGTTTCAATTCAACTTGTGTTTCCATTGTCTTGATTTACTGGGCTCTCTTATTCTCTACTGTTCCAACTTAGCTCTTCCATTCTCAACTAGTCCACCCTTATTGTTTTCATTCTAAGGACTAGTTGTCACTAGTAAAAGTAAAACACACACTTTAGACATAAAAAAATCACGCGTTAGTTCACATATATTGAATCAAAGCAAAAGCAACAAGGCAGTGTGTAGAGATTTGAAAAATCAATTCCTCGAAATCAAGAAGAACTCCTATTTAGATCAGTAACATCATATGCCACTCCGATTCAAACCTATCAAAGTCCATAATACACATATGTAATCTTACTTAAGAGAAATGGAATAGTTTCTTCTCTTCTATTGTCTTAACCTTATTGTTTAGCCACACCAGGTGATCCCCTTCACCGGCTGGAACTTACACAAACGAGGACAGATGCGGGAAGCGGGATGCTAATTCGATACTATGGATCAGTTGAATAATCACGCATGGCTAACTGTTGCACTGCTAATCCATGCGACAATTATTCAGTTGGCCGAGGATAGATGATCACACCAAGTTTATAGAGGCTGTACAATTACAATTTCTTCAATAATATACTTCTCTGGCTTGCTATAAGCCGAACATCGCCTTCGCGATTCTCTGATGGCGAGCGATGGACCTGCAAAAATAAGCGCTTGAGCCTCGGTGATTCAGAGAATCCCGGAACCCAATTGACTTGACTCAAGTCATCACAAAGAATGGCCGTTCGGTCTTCAAGCATATGTTTTTTCAACTTCCTAATCGGTAAACTTTTGCCTCTAAAGATCGATTATTGATGATTGGAGTTTTTGCTTTTCATGTGGTACTATGACAGAACAACACAGAGGCAACTTTAGAATTGGACATAGGATTTCGGATCTCCAGTCATCAGTGACGGAAGTCACATACTTCATTTGATATTTGAGATCGGTTAAACTAAAGTGTCATTTACTGTGGGATTTTCCTCGAATGTGGGTGTTTCACTTGTGTACCAAGGCAGTAAATATCACCTCCACAAAAAGAAGGCTTTTATCAATCTTCATGTTAAGATACTTGTGGAGTCATAGGGTGCACATCACTAGAAACCTGTGTCGCAAGCGTTCGCTGGAAACGGAGCCCTCTCGCTCTCTCTCTCGTAGCATTTTCTCTGCCATTCTACGCCCTTATCTTTGTTAAAAACTTCACATGCATTTTTCTTTCAAAGGAACTTCGCAAGCCTGCACAAAAGACCCTTTTTCTTAGTCTCAGAAGGGATCTTTGTGCAAGTATAGCTCAAATTATAGAAAATAAAGTTTCCTAAAAATAATGGCTGCTAACTTTTCAAAAAGTATATAAGTTTGTGGAAAACCCTTCAATTTTATAGAAAGCATCAGTTCATTCAGCATTTTTATAATATGTCCAAGACCTTCACTTCGAAAACCGTTTCTCACGTTGGTTCCTACAGTTTGGTTGACAACTTAGTCAGCTACTTGTTAACTTTCAAGTTTGTTGCTGTTGCTTATGCCCAGATCCTCTTGCCGCTCTGGAGTTTGGTCAATGCCAATGTTATTTCCGGCATTCCTGCTGTATATGACGGTGTCACCAAGGCTGACGAGTTTGTTGAGTCCCAGGTCTTGTCGAACGGGTTCGACAAGTGGGTGTTGACTTATCCTGCTCAAACTGCGCAACAGGTTGACGCTAAGTACATCAAGCCAACTAACGACTTCTTGTACAACACTGTGGTCAACAAGTACTTGCCAAAGGCTGAGTACAAGTTTGACGAATCCATTTCTGAGACCAAGAGATTTGCTGTCATCCTCGTTGAGTTGTTTGACAGATTAAAGGCCAAGGTGACTACCACCCTGACTGACATTTCTAACGACATCATCTCTACTTACAATGACGAAATTAAGCAATTATCCAAGGATACCGAGAATGCTTCTGTCAACTTGAAGAGCAACTTGGCTGCCTCTTTGAACACCGCTTCAAAGTCTTTCACCAAGCTCAATGAGTCCTACATTCAACCAATCAAGGCACAAACTCAAGACTACGTTACTGAAGTTGCTACCCTGACTAGAAGCAAGGCAGACTCCTTGCTCTCTGACGCTAAACAATCTATTGCTAAGACCTCAAAAACCGGATCGGCCACTGCCACTGAACTCTCCAACAAGACATCAGACTTGTTGAATGGTTCTTCAAACACAATCTCCGCTAGCGCGTGATTTCACTGTGGTTTTTTTTCTTTACTAATTTTATTTGTGACTTTAGGGAGACCCTGGTTATCCTTTAATTCTTCGCATTCAGATTGTTTCATATCCCTCTATATCGAATACTTATTTATTAGCAATGCTATAATCATGCTTGTATTTCCCCCCCATGTGTAGGTTAGGAAATTGTCACAAATAGTCTTTTTCCATTAGGCTTTCTTTTTTAGATAATTTTCAACTTGGATCCTATTGTTGTTCGTTAGTTTGTATGGTATGTTGTTGATTTATCTGGGTATCTCCGCAATTTACTCCACCTCCCTAACCATAATAGAAATACAGGGTGTAATCAAAAAGTATAAGCAGCATATAGCTATTTTGGATCGAGACTTCTACTTTGGGGTTAAGGAGCCCCCTTTAGTATTTGGGGATTAGAGAAACCAAAGAAAGCGTATCTCCAGCAAGGATAGCAAAAAAAGGGGGCCACGTTTCGGAAAGTATCGGTCTAATTCGAGGAGTTGTTTATACACTTGTGCATTCCCCTTGAAAAACTTACGATTCATGGACAAGAACTCGCTCGCTCGCTTGAAGGCCTCACAAACCGAAATCTCTATTTGTCCTTGCAACCTTTATTGTCAATAGCAAGCATAATTGCTTCAAAGGTACAATCGTACAGAAGCAACAAAACACTGACATAAATACCTCAGTTCATCTACGTGGACTGGAATGTATGTTTTGTGTAATAGATAAGAGTAAACCTTGGTCCTATGAACTCCGAAACACGAGGAGACCCGAGACTAATAAATATAGTATGTCAGAATAGCAAAGGACAAAAAAGGTGCGATGCATACTTCCATCAACGATGATACCTTTTCACTTTATCGTGGTTTATGCTTATCAGGTGTAGTTATTTATGTTATGTGAAATTAAGTCGTTGTATTTCATTTCAAGTTTGTTTGGCTTATATGCTTAGGTTCTCCCCTTTCTTAACTCCTTTGGTTACTTATATTGTTCCTTTTAGGTCTGACCACTATAGTTATGTCCAATTGGCCACCTTGTTAGTTTTAGACTTTAATTTGACTTAAAAAGGGGAGGATAATAAATAAAAATATAGACTGAAATTTATGGTTAAGTATATAATTATAGTTGGGGAGGGTTCTAGTGGCTTCTTTGTAATGTTAACTTAATAATGGTGAGCTCTTGCAGGAGGCAGTTTGATATTTTCCTTTTTAAATGTCTTGATATAGTCAATACCTCCAACACACTGTGGGACTGTTCTCTGTGGTACCCCATTCAATATCCGCCTATTTATCTCAATCCCCACGTCGACAGTTCGAATGACCGCATCATGCTCCAAAATAAGTCCTCTTTGAACATTCGTGCTCTTGAACCTTGTCAAATCTTCGTAGATGGTGGCTTCTGTCTGTTGGTTCGACAGAGATTGGTCGCTTAGTAGTTTCCAGTCATTAGTATCAAAATCCCACAACACGCTTTGCATACCAAACTGACGAACGATGCTTCTTACACGGTCGTCAATGCCTCCGTACGGTGGCCGGAACCATTTAGGAAGGTGCCCTGCTGTCGCATTCATAGCCCATATGGACCACTCGATTTGTGCCACGATTTGCTCGTTGCTCAAGGACGGTAGAAACTTATGTGACCAGGTGTGAGACCCCATTATATGCCCTTTGGAGACTGCTAGGTTGTATACCTCTGGGAACCTCACAACGTAAACACCTAACGTGAAGAAGGTCGTTGGCAGCGTTAAATGATTTAGAAGCTTGGTCGTAGCTAAGGATGGACCATCATCAAAAGTCTGTGATAATGACGGACACGTGTAGACATCGTCTGGAGCAACACAGTGAAAGCAATCAAACGAACAACTCATATGCCTGGTATTCACATCGCACACCCCTTGTGCGTGAGGTGCTATCGCCAGCACAACGTTATTGAAATTGATAAAGTCTAAAGGAATGTACGGAGGGTCCATTCCCGGCCACTCACGCATCCCAGTGAAATCTGTTAACCACTTAGGGAAGGGTAACGTGGGTAGATTACGTACCATGAGCTCCTTCTCACTCGCTCCTTCGTTGCCTGGATACCCACCCCCATGCATCGAGTCGTCAACATCAAGAAACGTCTTCACCAGGGACCCAACCGCATTACTAAATCGTGTGTACAATTTACTTGCGAGCCCAATGGTTGAACCACTACACATAAATAACATTACTATTATACTGAGCTTCATCCTGTGAATACAATTGTACTGATTTTGTTTTTTTGCAGCCACTCATACAAAATGACAACCACAAATACAAAATTAACTTGCATCTACGAAACAAACTAAATTGATCCATCTGCGATCAAACCACAAATAGAATGAAGTACAAAGAACTTTTACAGGTTACAGACCCATCAACATTGCTATCATAGAAACATATGACCAGCTTGCTCTTCGATTTATGTAGGCCTCACATGAAAATTTTCATCTTTTCCACAATTTTCATTTGGAGGCACAGTAACTGTGGGTCGACATTTTTCATTCTTTTCAATCAAGAAGGTATTCCCGCACTCATGACTCCAAACTTTAAATAAACATCTGAAACGTCACAAGTTTTGTTTCAGGACAAGTTACACGACTTAATTTTATCTTTTATCAACTCTATTATATCCTATCCTAAATACCAAAAACGAGACATTCTCGTTGTGTCAACTAGTCATTAGTCCTAGCTCTGCCAGGGTACTAATATCTAGTAATTTACTAAATAATCCACTTCTTTTTAATCACCTTCTTTTGATGTCTTCTATGTTTAAAGTTACTTTGTTTAAAGTCCCAAGTATACTTGATCTATCCACGTCAGGTCTCCACCTGGGAAACTTTGTAGTGCCTATTTCTTGAATACCTCTAGTTCTTGTCTCAATTTCTTCACTTCCATCTTTAAAGACTTGTTCTCTTCAAATACCAAATCGTAATTACTTATCGACCCCTTGCGACTCCTACTTTGGATCGACGACGACGTGCTACTAATTCTGGTCGTGGGACTTACTTCTTTTGCTTCTCCACTCGCTGGCTTGTGTAACTTCATAGAGAAGTCGTCGGGTATATGATTCGGGTATGCAGAGATCGAGTAATTGTGGAACAATGAACTATTGCGTTTGTTTTGATTGCTTGTACTACTTGGAGCAGCAACGTTGTTCGTACTGTTATTGGTTGTGGTTGAAGGGGTATAGTTTACAGAGTGTTGAGACGATACAGAAGACATTGACGAAATTGAGTTAGATCCTCTGTGATGAGAACTTATGGACGATGATCTCCTAACACCCTGAGCTCCAGTTGCTGATGATACAGAAGATCCTGCCGAGTTGTTATGCATCTGTCTTAAATGTTTATTTTCACTCTTCAAATTCTCAATCTCCTTCATGAGCTTGAGAACTATGGCGTCTTGCTCTCTTTCCATCAAGTCTATAATTTGATCCGGCAGTGATGACACTGTTGTACTGGGGGTTGGTGCTACAGCTACAGCGCCAGGAGCCGTTGCTGGAAAATGATATTCGCCAAATGAAAACCTATTGGGATTGCCACTGACTGGTGTTTGTGGCAAAGTTGATGACGAAATACTGGGCGACCTCCGAATCGACGACGCAGCAGACGAAATGGTGTAATTGGATTGCGGTGCTGTTCCTCCATTGGGGATCGTACTTATAGTATTGTGAATCGACCTCCTTTTCGAATCAATGGACATCTGCTTCTCCAACTGCGGTGAAGCTTGACGGTGCTGTTGAGGCTGGTGCGGGTGTGCATGTGAATGTTGTGTGTTTGCAGCATGCTGTACATGCTGACTTGAACTATGGGGAGAATTCCCAGGCCTACTGGTTCCAGTGTCCAGCATAATCTACGTTTCAAAAATAAGTCAAATAAGTACTTTCTTCGTCTGAACGATTTACTCTCATATTTATATTGTTTTCCTTTATACATGACAAATGCATGATTATGTCAGCGGCACTGTCTTGCTGCATTGTTATGAAACTTTATTTTCAACCCTTCTCCACTTTTCCAAACTACTTACTGATAAATCTGGATTGCCAGTTGGACACAATGTGGAACGTAGTGTGATGATTTGAGAGGTGGGTAAGAAGTGGCGAAATAGCGAAGAGGTTTGGTTTATATGAGGAGTGGCTTTAGCATGTGGGTGTTTTTTTCTTTAGTACCTGTAGTATGTTGCTGGATTCAATTTTGAGGATCTTTCCTGAGCGTATTGTCGACTTATCTATGGGTTTAATGGCTTAGGCTTGTGGTTTAGGTTTATTCATGGGCTTTTTCTAGTTGTATCAACTTGATCTCATCCTTGTTTCAATTATTCATGATGATTAATATCATTTATAATACGTATTATTTACATTTATCTTGAAGCGAATGGGACTATTGATCTTCTCGACCTACCCCATGAGTTCCGCCATCGCGCAACTCACCACCTTTTGTACGTTTGTGTTCAGTGTTCACTCAAACAGAACACAAGAGCTCACAAGCTTCGTGTAACGCTAATGGGGAAGATCACTCTGGTTCGCCATCTCTTTGCACCCCTTCTAGGATTGTGCACGGACGAGCCCTTTGACATTTGTCGAGTCTAGAACAACAATGAACGCTGCGAGGCACATTTACGTTGGGGGTGACAAAATGCTCTGACAAGTCAATTCAAGTAGCATCCTGCCTGCGTGGCCTAACCAGGCTTGTAGAAAGAGGAGATTTTTTTTATAGAGGGGTGCTCGGAAGGCTTAAGGGGATATTTACGCAGTATCGTGATTGTAGAGACTTAGGGGTTTATCATAACCTAATTTCTTATCTCTAACTACCCCTTCTCCTGAAGTCCTGGTAGCGCAACTTACCAATAGGTTGATGATGTCATTGGATTGTGCTACACAATAGAGGTACAATGTTGCACGCTACTTCACTATTTGCGTTGTGTTCGAGCAACAATAGCCGTGTGAATAAGTATGCAATTCACGTTTGTTACATAGTCAATGGTCGTTGCGTGCCAGTAGAGTAGAATTGTTTGTTTTGTAATCACATTGTTCGGTACTACAGGTTGCAACACAATTAAACTTGAAGAGTATTAACAAGGGATCATGGACTCACATGGCAGAAGTAAATTTTACGTGGGTCCTTTACGACTATATCTGCTGATTTTTAAAGTTGGAGGTGATACCTTGCGACAATTCACTGCATTGAGTATATGACAAGAACATTTATTGAGTGCTTCGATGTCCTGCAACTTCTCGATTCGTTTTTGGGACCTTAGGTCTGGTACGAGTTGGGCTCGGGATTTCATCTTCAAGTAGAATGGTATTTAGGATGCCTAACATGCGTGACCGAAGCACTCCTTAGAAGATTATCGAGATATTTGTAGATCGTGCCAAGTTCAATTCTCGCATCTTCGACTCGATCTCTGCATTCTCAAATCTAATTTAGATTAGCAAAGCTACTAGTTTATTTTTGGTTTTAATGCCTTTTTGGATTTAAAGTTTGAATATCTCAGAGTGATGACGGTAATTTATCAAACACAACAAGAATTATTTGTCCCCACACTGAGGTTTTTTAATTTTGGGTGCAAATCTGTACTAGTGGATACCTGCTCAAGAAAATATAATACATTCGTTGACATGTCTTCAAAGAAACAAGATTATGTCCAAGAGGAAAATGAATTTAGAATAGGTCTGTTTGACATTTTCAGGCACATCCTGACTGAAATTTTGGAAGTAGTTTGCATCTTAAATAATAGAATTTAAAGAAAGTATTACAGTACGAACCTGCTTTCTGGTTGCCTAGTGAATCGCGTTGCGGATTTTCAAGGTTTACTGCAATGTCTTAGTATTGTTTTATAAGGATGACTAAAGGGTAAGCGAATGTATGTACATTTAAGATGTGTAACATATAAGTCCTCAGAGACCAAGATTTTTTTATTGAACCAAGCTCTGGAATGTCTAGTGTTTTTGAAATTGTCAATATCAAAAAACTGTACTTTTGAATGAATTGATTTCAGTTCATCTACGAGCAAAGCTAAACTAACATCGGCTACAATACGAGTTATTTCGAATCAATTGTACAGTCGATGACAAGTAGACGACAAGTAGTCTATAAATACTTTTCGTAATTACTTAAAGGCGATAGTGCATCTACGAGGCATTAGTCAAGCTATTATCCAAAAGAGTGCACCGCGATTTGGTTTTACAAGATCAAGATAACGTGCATCATGTCCACGATGACTAATAGACGGTAGTGAAGTGTTTCAAGCTCGCTTTATTTTGAATATGGAAGTGACAGCTAATTGGATTCAATACCTTTTTCTGGCAAAAATCTTCATGCTGCAAACCAAGACACAAAACCCCACACTTAAATTTAGCCTTAAGTCAAAGCACATTTTGCAATCAACCCAATGAGTAAGGATAGGTAAAGTTGGGAGGTCAACAATTTGAGTGTTTATTCATTGAATCACTTCAAAAATTGAAGTACAAACTTTGGACGGCATTAGGAGGCTCGATGTTTCAAGCTCTCTACCTCAGAACTTGTACAATAGTGTTGTAAAGTAGAATTCAATTGTATTTGGTCTGACTAATGCTGGGTGGAACACTGTGTTCTGATTTTTCGAGGAACTAAAGTCAAATAGCTAGTTTATCAGTAAAGTATATTTATGAGCGTATGGTGAACTGTATACGTTACCGAAAGAATTTCAAGGCACTTACGGCACTTGTTTTCAACGAGATTTGACCCAATTGTTGTTTTTACGTTAAGAATATAAATGAAAATCATCAATACTGCCAGTATTTATAACATTTGAATAACTCACTACTTAAACATTCCTACATATCTCATCAATAGCTTCTGGGCAGTTAATCAACGCCATAGCAGCTCGTGTCATAGCCTTTTTCTTCAGCTTATCGTTTGCAATCGCCACAGTGTACCCTCTAATTTGCACCTCCACCTGTGCAGCTCCATTGCTAGTAGTCACAACGTACTGGGGTACCTCACCAATCTTCTTACCCATCTCAGCATAGAGTCTGTTTTTCGCATCATTGTCTAGAGGTTCATCTTCGTTTCCTATGACGGGTAAGAGTTCGCTACGGCTGATAAAGTCATTTGTCGTGAGTTTATTTCTCTTTTTGGGTGCTGGCGACACCCCTGTGTCTGAGGTGTTGGACATTACAACCGCACCTATACTTGAATCCGATCCGTTTGCTGCGTCGGCATCGTCTGTCGAGATGTCTTCATCCTCGCCTAAGAAACGGAGCTTCTTGTTGGACTTTATTGAGTCTTTACGGTCTGTGCTCATTCTGAGTCTGTGGAACTTCTCCAATAACTGTTTGTTGTTCAAAGCGTTCATTGCAGCACGTAACCCTGCGTCCTTTTGGTTAGATGCTGAACCAACTCCCAAGATCTCTTCGCCCATTCGGCACTCAATCTTGAAGGCATGGTTCACACCATCACCTTTTGCAATAATGTGGTAAGTTGGGTGAAATTGTGCGGTACCTACGACCAGGTACAATTCCGTCTTTGCTTCTTTGTTGAGAGGCTGCCGGTCAAACTGGATGTCGTATTGTACTAGCTTTTTCTCATATAATTTCGCCAACCAATTTTTGATTTCTCCCAAGTCAAGGCCGCGCTCGATCCCTAAGGCTCCTACATATGCTTCGAAGATATCAGCATAGATCTTCTGGTCACCTGTGCGCAAGATCTCCTCATTAATGTTTGTCTTCAATTTGCGGTTGAAGCCATACTCAAACAGAAACTCTGTCAATGTGCGGTTATCAATCAAGTGCGACCGAATCTTGGTCAATTCACCTTCAGACACTCCTGGGTATCGGTCATAGATGATCAAGGTAGCCAAGTTATTCAAAATGGAATCGCCCAAGAATTCCAACCGCTCATTGTGCAAGTTGATTAACTCATGTTGGTTTAAGTACGACTTCAGGTTGATTGTTGACTTGTGAATGAAAACACGCTCGTACAATTGTTCGTCGTTAATGTGGGGCAATGGAGGTTTATCACCATTCACTCCTGTATGAGAAACATGCTGCACCTGCAGCACCTGAGGGTTCAAACTCGCAATCTCGAGGTGTACCTTCTTTTCGTCGGTGCTCTGCAACTTGAGCTTATCTTCACGAGTAACTTGCACGTCTGAATCAAGGATCTCTTCAAAGATTTTTAAGGCTCCCAACTTATATTTGGACTTGAGCTTGCAAGCAAGGCGGATCAACTGGTTTTGACTCAATTCTACACGCGTCAGCTGGTCTGTGCTAGCACTGTTGACAATACTTTCCAACTCATTGATATCAAGGGCCTCATTAATTATAAGCCTGATGTTTTTCTGAAGCGTGCGTGTGCCGTACTCTAACTTTTGCAAATCCACCTGCGTGATTTTTCTCACTTTGGTACAATCTCCCTCGGATCGTCTTGTAAACTCGTCTGGTTCACCTTCATGGTTCAAATTATTAAATTGAATGTCTTCTTCGACTTCCTCGCTCGACCTCCGGCGTTTCATCTGGACAGTCTCGTTCAAGTTGATTAATGGCAGTGTAATAGCTTGTGTCACAGCATGGATCTTTCCTTTCATACTTTATACAACAAAGTGTTCTACAGCATATATGCTTGGGTTAGTTGGGTGTGTGGAGCTTTAATGAGGGTTTTTTAGGCTGGGAAATCTCAAATGAATGCAAAAAAAAATCGAAGACGAAAAAAAAAAGTCGTGTGGCTACAGTCAAAAAAAAATTTATACCACAGTGAAAGTCGAAGACAGAGGGTTGAGGAGCGAGACATGATGAAGTATCAACTGATTGGAACTTCTATTTTGAGGAGTGCGTTTGGATCTGGGTCGCGTTTATTTGCTGCGCCTAGGTTCTCAGGATTTTTGTACAGCACTGCTGCCCCCACATCACCTATCTACTCGGTCGAGAATAGAAAGACTGGTAAACCATTATTGTCAAGGAAAACGTTTTTGGTGGACTACTACAAGCACTTGAACGACACCAATGAGATCATGTTACATGTTCATCACAATAACATTCCTAAGAAGGATAACCAAGAGCTTCGTTCTTCTTTAAAAAAAATCGGTGCACAGTTCAATGTGATCACCAATAACCTTTACAGAGTATACTTGAGGTCTGCGCACGAGGAAGATCCTGCTCTTGAAGCGAACAGTAAGAAGAACAAAAATGTGGTACATCCATTGGCCCCATTGTTGGATGGTCCTAACGCCGTAATCAGTATCCCAACGTGTGATCCTGCTGTTGTAGCAGCAGTATTGAAATTATTGCGTTCATACAAGGAAAAGATATTTGTAGTTGGAGCCAGAGTGGAACTGTCAACTTATGATGTGGAGCAGGTGACTAAATTCAAGGATTTGCCTGGTAAGGAGCAATTACAAGGACAGTTGGCTGGATTATTGACTGTTTTAGGAGGTGCTGGTTTGGTAAGGACTTTAGAAGGTGCTTCTAATGTATTGTATCTTACAATGGAGGAACGTAGAAAAGATATTGACCCAGATCACAACGATCTTTAAGTGAACTAAGGAGTGGAGCTGGAAAGCGGGCAATTCTTTTACTTTTACGATATCCTACCAACTGAACGAGGTACCTGTATTTACTCAAAAATTGAGTATAGATTAGCTCACATTATAGACTTGTATATATAATTGAAGAACGGTGATTAATTTCGAATGTAGATTATTTTAAATGTTAAGTACTTTTAAATACTAGCTAAGCATAGTACCAGCTTCAGTAAAACAAAGTAAAGATGGAAAGTTATTGAATTGAATTACCTGACTCAGTTAATTATACTGTTTACTACAACCATTAGTTGTTTATTTTGTTAACAATTTCATCTTCCAGTACGTGCACATTGAAAGTTGATAAAAAATCGCAGCCAAATTTTTCATCTCATCACAAACCACCACTATCATTAGCCATGAGCGACTCAAACGTAGACGCAACGAGCAAAAGAAAAGTCTACAGAGAAGACAAACTTGAAACAAGACAGAAATTCAAACAAGCCAGGTTTGAAGCATCTGTTCCTGATAAGAATGCTACCGATTTACCAAGAAAGAGATTCTATAGACAGAGAGCACATTCGAATCCATTCTCTGACCACAAATTAGACTACCCCAGGTCACCAGAAGACATGCAATGGGATAAGTTGTATCCAGAATACTTTAATGAGGAAACTAAGGAGATGACTTCTCAGGTTGAATTTGCAGATATTGGATGTGGATATGGAGGATTGATGATCAAGTTGGCTACTGAGTTCCCTGAAAAGTTGGTTTTGGGAATGGAAATCAGAGTCCAGGTGACTCAATACGTCGAAGATAGAATCATCGCATTGAGGAACAAGCATAAGGAGAAGAAGGACGCAAACACTAAAGCATATCAGAATATCGCTGTAATTAGAGGGAATGCAATGAAGTTTTTGCCCAACTTCTTCAAGAAGGCCCAATTGTCAAAGATGTTCTTCTGTTTCCCAGACCCACACTTTAAGCAACGTAAGCACAAGGCTAGAATCATAACAAACTCGTTGTTGTCGGAATATGCTTACGTGTTGAAGGAAGGAGGGGTTATATACTCCATTACAGATGTGGAGGACTTACATTTGTGGATGGTTAAACATCTTGAGGAACACCCCATGTTTGAGAGATTGGATAAAGAATGGGAATCCCAGGACAAGTGCGTATCGATAATGTACAATTCTACCGAGGAGGGACAAAAGGTTACGAGGAACAAGGGTGATAAGTGGATTGCTTGTTTCAGGCGTTTACCAACTCCAGAGGATTGCGATTAGTGCTTGGAAAGAAAGAATATTGTACAACAAACCAGAATATTAGGATTAATAATAAATGTTGAAACTGTAAAGGTAGTCAAGCAATAAATGTAATTGACTCTCATTTGAATTGACATTAACTTTATCTTTCATTTTAGTAGTTCCTAAAAGAAGCTACCAACTAAAGGATCAATTCATATGAATACTACTTGAAAGAGCATATCGTTATTTTAAAGGCATGCTTTTCCATTTAGCACTGATTGAGTATTTGTCGTAAATTGCGGGTACTCGTGTCAAAGCAACTACTGTTGGTTAAAGCAGCGGATGTGAAAGTATGAAATAGTAAAGTTCTTGTTTCAGGCCTTTGATCACATAGGGTTTTAGTTAAAGGTTTTCACCTATTAAGACATTCAAGGAAAGCTCTTCTAAAACAAGTCCAGGGGCGGGTTCATTGTAACATCTTTTGATATTGTAACTTGGATAAACTGTTTCCAAAGCCTGGACTACTCGAGATTATCAGATCGTGGCAAAAACATTTGAATCTGTACTCCAAAGAGAAAGCTTGTTTTCAGAACAGTACGGGTAATCCTTAATCATATTTGCTTCTTTTTTGACTGCTTAATATTGCTCAGCATCAAATTCTAACAATAGGAGTATTATCAGTCTGCTTACTTCAGACACGAAGAACTACTAAAACCATCTTCTTTCTAATAACTAAAAATTGTACATTTTGCAGCCATTAAATTTCTCATCAGGAAAATTACACTCTGAAAGCAACAAACTGAACAGAATACTAGATCTTAGATAAATTGATTTCTCCTCATTTACAATAATAAACAATACATGTTAACTACATCTATCGAGTAACAATAACTCCAACCCACACACTACTTTGTGGGGCGAGGACAGGACAAACAGTAAGATACAATAATTCATATTTGCAGTACCAAAGTACCAATAAATACAGCGGATACTAGAGTTAGACCACCAACCTACCACCACCTCAAACAACAGAATAGAGAAAAAGTTCAAGTGAGATTATTAAAGTCTCAAAAGACCAGAACACCAGGAACTTACAAGGCTTGTGGGACGGAGTGGGTCGACTTAACTTCTGAGATGACGTCTTCGACGTTCGAGGAGTGCAAGTTACTAGCTGGCACTTCTGGGAACTTAGAGGCACCGCTAGCGGTGGCAGTCAGCTTACCAGTGGCAGTCAGTCTGATAGAAGCGGCGTCGGACTTGTGGACAGTTGAGCCAGCAGTTCTCGTTGGGAATTTCGACGAGATGAAGGTACCGACTGGACCGGCCTTCTTGATCAAGTCGTTGACAATAGGAGTAGCCTTTTCGTGTGCAGTCTTGGTGAATTCAGAAGTCTTCTCCTTGGCCAACTTCGAGTACTCAGCAACCAAAGCATCAATTTGCTTCTTGTTCTTCAAGTATGCAGCTGGGACGGTGAAAGCAAGCACAACACCGGTAGCAAGCAAGGTGAAGAAGGAGAACCACGAGGTAATCTTGAACAAGATGTATGAAATACCTGCCGCCTTCAAGGTGGTCTCAATGTCGTGGGCATAGATGATCTTTTGGAATTCAATCTCCAACTTTTCGGTAAAGTCGGCAACAAGTGGCAAAACCTCGCTGTTAAATTGTTTAGCAATCGAGTGTGCGGCAGGCTTGTACTTAGTTACAAATCCTTGGCCGGTCACAAACTTACCAGCGTATTCAACGGCAGCTGAGACTATAGATAGTTAGTAATTTGTTATCGTGTGAGATATGTGTACAGACTTTTCAAGGAGGGAAAAAAAAAAGTGTGGCAAAGGGGCAGAGGGGAGACGCATTACTGACACGTCTGTTCGACGTGTCTAAAGTAGCAGCAGTCAGCTCAAAGCCCATGATTGTGATCCTCTGATCCACGCTAGGATGATTCGGTGCTACCACTGTAACACAACCATATAAAATAAAGCAAACTAAACAATTACCATGCTTAGTTGTTCAAGTCCCTGCTTAAAAAAAAAAAATAAAGACACCACAGCAAAAGCTGTACACTAGCGAACAGTAGTCGCAATTCAAAAGATACATACGCAATAAACCGAGATAAGCCAAGTGGAAAAATACGTTGAACAAGTTGACGGTCTTGAAGACAATCAAACCAACGATGATAGAGCCAAACACCTTACCAGACTTGACTGGGTCCTTCCAAGTCAACAAGCTGACATGACAAGAGCTCGACGATGATGAAGTCGAAGGAACATGAGCCTCTGGCTGGGCATGATGGATGGACGCACTTTGCGACTCGACTGGGACAACTGGGACAGCTGGAACTTCGGAAGACATATCGATGAATGGATTGAAAGAAGGAGTAATTACTTAAATTAAAAGTCGACCAGAAAAAAAAAAAAAAAGGGTGGAAGAAAACTGGTGAAATCGGGTGAATTTTTTCTGATAACATATGCCTTTAAAAATGGGAAAAATGGCACATAGGGAGGACAAAAGAGAAAGACCCAGAATGCTAGCGAAGGCTGATGTAATATAAAGGAGGCTGGAGGTATTATGTGCACGTTGTAAGGTGGGAGGGACATGGGATCGAGAGGGGGAGGTACTGAGAGCATTGTGTTTGTCGTCAATTGAGTGTACAAAATCAGAAGATTCATTGCCGACTCTTTAGTTCACGTGCCAAATTTGAGGGTTGAGATGGAGTAGCTTTGGTGGTTTCTGAATGGACTTTGAGAGGTTTGAAAGGTGCCTTTGTTCGTTCGTTTGGCTTTTTTTCTTTTCAACTATACACGCGATTCGCCAGGTGATGTAGCTGCGGTCGAATGCCTCTTGATAGTGCCTTTAATTTGCTTTATACATAACTTCCTTTTTGGGATGAAAAGTTGAGATAAGTCTTTACTATTTAGGTATACACTGGAATGATTAGAATGGATTCTCTAAGGGACAAAGAGGATGGATCAGACTGAATAGGAAGGAGTAAGCACAACCGAGGAGAATGAAAAGGAAAACCTTCAGCTACACTTCAGTATCTTCGTTTTAAGGGAAAGCAAACAGGTGATTGGGGAATGAAAATAGTTATTATTGATTGCGTTTTGTGTTATTTTTCATTTCTCTGTCAAGCAATCAAATGTAAACACATCTTTGCTCCAAATCATAATATGAAATGCCCTCTTCTTTGGCTTCTTATAATGGTCTTATCTATCTATAACCCCAAAAAATGCATCTGGTGATCTCTATCGAAAAATCCTAAAGGTTAAACGAGCTTCATAAAATGAATTGCGTTAGTGGAGTGTACAAGCTTCGCTTAAAATACACCAAATTCCCTTGATATGTCTATCGAGTATATTTAGTCGATCTCTCGCTTGTATTGATCCTAAATTCTGATTACGTCCCAATATTGTTATTACCATTCTATTTCAATATCAATGCTCCTCTACTGCCCCACATCAATTCATGTTATTTTTCTGAGGTAAATCGTTAAGTTTGACAGAATATGCACGTCATACCAAGTGTGTAAAACAATTCTTGGTCGGTCTACATTCGTTAATGATTATGATTTCCTTATATAAATAACCTGTATATTGCACTATATAACTCAACTTTTGGAAATAACTTTGAACTAAGCATACCTTACAATTATTCCCTTTGCTATTGCCATTGAATGTTCATAGAAATTAACGATGTCTTCATGTCCCTCTCCCTTCTCCTGGTATGCACGTAAACTCCTTATTCCTATTATCTCCTTGTACCATTTACACACCACCTTGTTCAAAGAAGCCAAGAGAAGTACCACAAATTCATCCATATATTCGATCATTGGCGAAAGAGCTTTCTGTATTGCCTTGTTCCTTTTCTCAACCTCTTCGCGAACATCTGCTCGGATCTCTTGTCTTGACTCGTAACGGCTACGGATCTTGACCTGTTGTTGGATATCACAGCAATAATCAAGCACGGTATCAATATTTCCAATTAGCTTTGAAATTTCCTTCATTACTCCATTCCGCGACTGTGTGTACTGTACCTCCAATTTCTCCTTGAAACTGGAGTACATTGACTCTATATAATTTTCCAGCTCTCCAGTCATACTTCCACCCAACATATCTCTCCATTGTTCACTGTACTTGATTTGGGACTCTAAAAACCGTGCAATATCCACTCTATATCCAACCAAGCTCTTTTTTACTAATACTAAGTTCTGGTATTTGTTTCGGAAATCTAGTACTAGCTGCTGATGTATTTCTTCCTGTTGTCTTGATGTCAAGTAAGTTTTACTCCCTTTATTTTTAATCACAGGCCACTTCACTTCGTAAGGAATACTAGTTACTTCGGGTTTTCGTACTAGTGCTCTACCTCCCAAAATCTTGAAATCGTTTGCAGAAAGTGGTGTGGCCCCGCCGTTAATCACCAAATTCTCAGATTGAAACTCTCCAGCAAGTAATACTTCCAATTTATCCCACTCTCTAACTGTCAAGTACTTTTTGCAAAGCGTATGGAGTTTATTCACAGTACCCAAGCACTTGTTCAATTCTCCGCGGAAACCGTCTGCTATCAGAATACCACTGGTAGAATTAATGATATCCTTCAACAAGCTAGGATACTTAAATAACTTCTCCACAGGCTTAAGCAACACTTCCCCTGCATTTTGGATCTGCATTACCTGAACATAATATGTAATGCACAACACCTTAAACAGACATTTCCTCAAATCAAATATACTTTCACGGATAATAGCTCCCAAGTCAAAGCTACGGATTTGACAATTGTACACCAACTGAAAAATATTGAAATCGATAAGTTCTTCACCTGTAAATTTACCCAAGTCTTTGAGCCCACTGTATCGCACCAAGGCTTTGAATATGTTTTCGATAAGACTGCGAGATATCTCATTCAACTTCCTCAAGTTGTTGATAGTGACGGGATCAATGTTACCAAAAGTTCCCAGCAAACCATCTCTGACAAATTTATATGTTTTAACTTCGTAGTCTATGAATTCAATTAATGCTGATTGGAATCTAAAGAGCCCGCTTGTTCTTCCATATCTGGTTGGTATTTGTCTTGAGAAAAACTCTGTCTTTATTGGCGAGTCAAGCTTTTTGAATTCCCTGTCAGGAATAGTTTGTGGGACCAATGCAGGTGTACCAATACTTTCATTAATAGCATATGACGTCGCTCGACTGTGATAATTACGTTTCGTGGTACCTCTCAACTCATTCTCCCGTACAAACCCTTTGAGCCAAGTGGGGCAGAACTCATCGTTGTCCTCCACATGTATAACCAATTTACGTGCATGATTTTTACTTCTCCGAGTAGCCAAGTCGTCGGTGTTGACCCTTGTAAGCGAATCCATTACTGATTTCAAGAAAGTTTGTACTGTACTATAGCCTCCTTATATATTTATATGATTTCCTTAAGGTTATGTTTCATGCCTGTAACAAATTGCTGCGAAAAAGGCCCAAATAGCCTTAAAGGGGAATTTGATCACTTGAGAATTTTTATTGGTGTTTCAGAAGGATATCTGGAACTATTAACGAAGAAAAGTCGTTAAGAGTTGTAGTTAATGTTATATTACTATTATTTGAAACAGGGGTGAGTTTTCTGGCTGCTTTTATTAGATTTCAATTTTAGATAAAAATGTACGAGTAATTATACGTCAGAGTATCATCAAGATATAATTATGGTTTGGAATACCGGTTGTGCATCCAAATGCATGGACTTAAATGTTTAAACAATATATCCTGCAAGAAAGACACATGTGAGATTTGTTATCTTTAGGAAGAATATTATTTACTATTCCTGCAACACAACAGACTCATTCTCCATTACTCCTTTTCCAAGCTGCTCGCTCATGAACTTAAACCGATCTGCGCTTTCGTCTAAATTTGTTTCAAACACTTCAACCTTCTCCCTTGTTTTGGAAAAGCCTTGTCTGCCACTTTCGATATCATCCAATTCGTTGATACATCTGGGACATCGTTTCTGAGCATGGATATTATGGTTAGGGAGGTTACTCGCAACGAGGTTATTAGCAAGACACCTTTGATGAAATGAGTGCTTGCACCTGAAGTGGATCACAGGGAAGTCGAGCTTTAATCCACATTCAGAGCATTTATTGTTTTGGATCACAAATGGCTTACTCACCAATTCAGATAATTTAAGCGAGTTTTTGGTTGATTCCGTTTCGTAATATTCTATCAATTTGTAATTATTGTTGATTTCCTTGCTTTGATTTTGAATATAGTCTATCAAGTATTCTTTGATCAATCCCAAACTTAAAAAGTCCTTCAGGGAGTCACTGGTCATGTTCTGAAGAAGTTCCAACGGGGTCATCAACTTCAACTTGCTGATCTTATTCAATAGAAATTTAAAATCAGTGTCTGTGCATTGAGCCAAAATCTCCTTTTCAGATATCACAAACAACATCATCAATTTGTACAATTCAGGTTTAGAGTCACCAAACTTCTTTGTGATGTGAAGGCATCCTTCAAAGTCTTTTGAGATTTGATAGCTCATAAATAAACTTTCCTCGTATCCTGACTGCTCCTTAGCGAGTGCTTCTACTTCTTTAAAGTCGTAGATATGCGAGACAAGGAGCAAAGAGGTGTTATCAAGTAAACTCGAGTTGGTGTGAATCAACCGTTGAGCTCTCTCCTTCCACTCATCTACTTGTGTTATAGGTCTGCCTTTACCCTTTTTGGTGCTTCTCCCCAGTAATTTCTTTGACAATGACAAGTACAATTCTAAAAGAGTGATAAGCATCTCCTTTTTATCGTTGATGTTTCCTTGATATTTGTCAAATGTATCCACACATGCTTCCAAAAAGATAATGAATTCATAAGTATGGTTGATGAAACTAGGGTAAATCAAACTTGGTCTTGGAGGAAGATATGTAGGTTCTATATCCCTCTCTTCACTTTCTTCTTCGTGAGTAGAGTCTCTAGAAAGATAACTCAAAAATGCTGTGTAACTGCTCAAAGTAGAGCTAACCTTTTCAGTAACAGTCTCAAGTTCTTCAACTTTCGCCAGTGGATTGCTAGCTGTTTTAGGCACGTATTTTCCGGTGAATACATTAATCAACAATTCTGTCGTTTCTATGGGTAAGTAGTCAAGAAGAACTTTGGAATGGTCGGTTAAAATAAGTAATAAGTCATCTATCAGTAATGTTTTAATGAAAGTGAGACATTTTTTTGGTTGATACAAGTCGTTCAACTGAATGTCTACAATTAAGCTTGGTTGGTTGAGCTTGTAAAGTAAATTGATCACTTGTTTGAGGAAGCCACATTCTTTGAAAAGGTTGATAATCAACTGGAAGTTCAAGTCAAAAGCGTTCTCATTTAAGTTGTTAATAAAATCGTCCAACTCCAGAGTCAGCTTCAATTTACAATAACAGCATAAAAGAAGAGTGATATGATCGTTTTTAGCAATCTTGAGCTCATATAACCGAAACAAAAACAGTGCCAAGTTGGCAATATTGGCAACATCTTTGAATTTAGTTATGATATCCATAATAAAGTCATCCAAATCTGAGTCTGCTGCGTCGGTCTTGTTATTATAGAGCAGTAAACACTTTTGGAATGTTCTTATAGAGTCGTCGTATTTTTGAGTCTCATATAAATGCTCACCGTAAGCACGTTGGATCCTTAATAATCCCTCCAGATTGAGTTTATTTTGGATGGCCAACTGATATGCAATTGGGTATAATTCTAATTCAACAACTGTATCTATTTGTTGTTGGACTGGCTTTTCAACAATCTTAAAAACGACACCTTCATTGGAAAGAACATATAAGTTTTTCTGCATTTCGAAAACGTTTGATACAAATGTACTTGGTATCATCAAGTTGAAAGAAATATGCTTGTTGAGTAAATCAAGAATGATTACTCTAGTGATGAGTCTTTTTTTGTTGTTTCTTGTTGTTGAATCGGACGCGAAGACGTCTTCATCGTACGACGAGATAATGCAAAGGTAGTTGGAGTTGCCATTGGCAGTGTTTCCAATCTTATGGATTTTAGTTTTGGCGCACTTTAAATTGAGTGTCTGCACTTTTGTAAGGTGGTTGTAGAAAAGGACCGCGTCATTAGTACCTACAATCAAGTTCTGTGAACCGGCGAGATCAACATCGCTACAGTTCAAGTCAACTCCAAACTTGTTGGAGAGAATCTTTGTTGGTTTGCCCTGGTTTCTTCCGTTTGTTTGTATTGTGAGGATTTTCGATGTTGTTGCAACATAAATCAAATCTTGGGTCGAGTTAAACTCGAGGCCAGTAATTGGATCGTGTGATTCGTAAACAACTCTTTGTTTGGTTCCTCTGTCACGTAACATATCACCTCTTACTAAGATAACTTTACCATTTGTATATCCAATTGCAGCACAAGTGAGATCTTGGTTCACCTGAAAGCAACTGATAGGATATGAATTGTCCCCACTGGTGACAGACAGTAGAGTCTGGAACTTGAACTTGAGGGAGTCATCTTTAGAGTCTTCTACACTCAAGTGAACTATACGGTTTAAGTCCCATAACTTGATGATAGAAGGAGATCCCTGTCTCTCAGCGAGAGTGACTAACAAGTCAGACCCTGGCAATGCACGCATAAAGGAGATTGTATAGTCGACATCATAGGCAACAAAGGATCTGATTAGCTTGAAATTGGTTGGGTCAACTAGCTTGAGGACGCAATTGGATGCTAATACTAAGTATGTAGAAGTTGCATAAATCGCCGAAAGGGAAGGATCCGAGTATAGAGGATCCGTAGATTGATAGTTTGGATCACGTATAGGTGTGTAATCGAATAATTGGAGTTGTTTCCACGACGGGGGGAGGGATGACATTGGTTGAATAGGTTGGTGGTTTATTTTTTGGTTTAAATTTAGTTATCGATTTTAAGAGTACACGAAGTGTAAATTGAACACACAGTTAATTGATCAATGAGGTGTTAGGAATGTGGTGAAATGTATGTTTATGTATGAATATTTGATTGAGAGTATCAGTGATGTTATTGAAATGTGGATTAAGAAAGCTACAAGTGTGTAATAGATTTTAAAGTTCAGGAAAGGTTGAACTGGCTTTATTTGGGTTAGTCAATTGTTGCTCAATTTCTGTTCAAGGTGTTTCCGTAGGGTGTAATTAGAAGTACTGTTCTGTTGGTGAAGAATACATTGTTGTCCTGTTATGTAAACTTATGTATCAGCAATTGTACTTTACTTATCTCATAGTTGCTGTTCTATGTTTAATAATGAGACAATCAAGAAATAGATTACAGATTATCAAACTACAAAGTTAAGGTAATATAACAGCATTATTGGCGAATCTTGATGGAATTGACCTTTGATTTAAATAAGTGAGTACTAGGATTGCAGATGTTTCACTTGGTAGCGAATAATATGTAGTGATCCGGTTATAAATTGTACTACATGTTAAGCCCAACACTCTGTACAAAGATATTCTGAACAGATCGTATATTTTATATTTCAAGGTATAACCGAGAAATTGATAAAACTTGAATAGAGTTGTGAATTAGTATTAAGCCTGATTATAATGGGTGCAAATTATCCTGAAACTTACTACCTATTCTATTCAGCACCTTCACAAAGTTGAACGAGAAGAAAGATTAGAAATAAATACTGGGTAGTCAAAAATATGAGTAATATGCAGAGCATTAGCTCCAGTGTGAGCTTGATTTCCAATTTATGATGATAAATATACAAATTGAGGCACTACGCCTAAAGCGTGTTGTTTATGTATATGATTAGTAAATCGTAATATACCTCATAAATTATACCATTGGTTCTAGATGTTACCAAGTCCTCTTACATACTGGATACCATGATGATACTAAGAAGTGATACAGATACTGGGATTGAATGATGCAATGATGAGCTTATTAGACGTGTTACGTGATTCAAGTTTACATGCGTCTCTTGTGATTAGATGAATGTAACATCATCCTATTTCTGTTAATACAGTTTCAGTCACTTGATCATTATTTCCCTCAGTACCGTTTCTTTCTCTTTTACTTCCTACATTTAAACTCCTTGTCCACTGTTATCACTTGTCCCAAAATTTCTGGACATGAAAAAATGCTTCTGTGATCAGACATGTTTCGCCTTTTGAATTCCCCTTTCAGTTTCCTTTTCAATTGGCTGAAATAAGACAAAACCAATCCAACCAACTAGAATCATCCGATCCTTTCAGCTCAGTTTCGTCTACTTTTACTATGATAACCTGACTCACTCTTGCTTGATTCTGTTTGTTGATAAAATATCTACAAATCTTGCACATCTTTTTCCAACAACATTCATCATGAAATCCCCTCTTAATTCTCTACATTACGCAAATTATCCAATTTACTCTTTTTATCCACCTCATACTAATCAACTCAACACTCCATTTATCGTCCACTTTTCTGTTGTTACCAAATTCTAAATTTTTTTGTACCTAATCTACCAAGCCCTCTTAACCATTCAAACGTATTTGAACCGATTGGACGAGTGTAAACAATAAAAATTCGGGCAGTCAGTAAGAAAAAAAAACTAGTGTGAATTAACTTGTTGTGGAGATGAACTACGACCCTATTCATGATACGTACAGCGCGAAGGAAGATGGGGGACGTGTGGACGAGGTTGGGGGTCTGGTTGTTGAGTTGGCACCACTTCATCAGTCAAACCACTTGAACAACAATCCTGTACCTATTCAGATTGGCCAGCCGGCTCCACATCTTCCGATATCACAACAGGTACCTTTACACTCAAGAGAGCACCAAGTGCCTATTCCAATTTCAGGTCAAGCTACAGCCCTCCAGTCTCATATTGGTCTTCCTCCTGTTCATGTACCAATACATGCATCCACAGCACCAACTCTACCACCACATGGTGTACCAGTACCGTCTACAAACCAAATCCCAGACGAAGAAGCAAAAGTATCCATCTCAAACCTTGTCTCAGTGGACGATTCAGAAGAAACCAAGAAGAAACGCAAATACACTAACACGTCTGTCTCCAAATCTCGTAACTTGAAAAAGGCAGACGGTGAGCCTTTTTGGCGTAGAGATATCCAACACGATTTTCTCGAAGAGTTGTTCAACGATACTACACAGTGCTTCACCAACCAGTTCCCTTCCTGCGACATCCCAACAGCGAACAACGGACCTAAGTTGACCTTTGCGGAGTTGTATGTACGCACGTTGGCTGAGTCAAGCAAATGTTCCAAGATTTTACGCGAGCGTCTCATCCGTGATACTGACATGGGGAAAAGTGTAAGCAAAGTATGCTTACTAGTGAACACAGGAAGAATGAACACAACAATCAACTTTGTACCGGAAATGAGATCTACCTTGCGAACTTACCACTCGATTCCATCCTTACAAGCTGACCCACAATACGGAGGAACTAAGACTCTACAAGACACTCCGCGCTTGAAGTCAATCCTCAAGGCAGTATGTGAAGCAGGCCAAACCCCACCACCTCTGTTGACTGAATTGTTGGAGAAACCTCCAGTAAATAAGCCAAACACTAATGTAGTCCAAATCATCTTTGACTTGAGTAACCACAGTCTGGGAATCCCTTTCTATGACGAAAGCGAGAACTTGAGCACGTTTATGGATCTCTTCCTCAACAGTAAGATACATCCTCAGAACAGAGCACGCAGGTTCTTGTGGCTTTTGTACACCTTCTTGGAGACTAGTTTCACCGCTGAGGAATTGGCTGCTAATCCTTTTGGAAGCTCCCAACCGCCAGCTGCAGTGCATCTTTCCGATGATGATGCAGCCAAGTTCGATGTAGACACTGACTACGAAATCAAATACTCCGAAGAGATGTTCCAATCCAGACAGAGGTACTTGGGCGACGACGAACACAACAGTTCACCTAAGAGAGGCAATAAAGCGAAGAAAGACCAGGTGGTACATGACTCTGAAGACGACTCGCACTATGACAGTATAGACGAAGAGGATTTAAAAGAGAATGACGAAGAAGATTCCAAGAAGAGGAAGATAAGCCAAAATAAAGACAAAAAGAAGAAACAGAAAAAGACAGCTAATCACCACGTTCTGCGCCCGTCACCATTGTCGAATGTGATAACGGCTGAAAACCAAAAGCTAAAGGAACCAGCTAGCATCACTATAAAGTTTATACAAGATTCACCATCTGGGACCGAATTTTTGGACAACTTGAGCTCTGCCTCTAATTTGGACAAGATTCACTTCCCCTTGGACAACTTCGAGACTTTACTCAAGATGAGTTCGAGTCTGCTTGCTCCTTCTGTACCAACCCCAGAGAACTACGTGCTGGCGAGGCAGAATGTTGTGGACAAGTCCAAACCCATAATCCGTGAAGTGCGGACATCTTCAAAAGCAAGTACCGCATCATTCAACAAAAAGACTCTAATCTTGGGAAATTGGCTTTATAGATACTTCAACTACAAAAAGACAATAGGAAACAAGCTTGTGGGGATTGAGTGGGAAGATATCAGAAACGACTTACTTTGCGGTATTGAAGGACACTTGTATACACAATGGGGGCGGTCCTTAACAGATAACGAGGGTGAACTTTCAGTGTGGCCAGTTCGTGACTTTGACAATTGCAATGAAAAGCTCTCGTTTACTTTGCAGTTGATCTCATATTGTAATGACTGGTTCATCAAGAGATTGAAAGAGAATCCGCCAAAAGGAGATGGAGCTATTTCGTTTGATTTGGAGAAGGGGATTGTTAATTATTCTAAATAGCTTTAGAGGAAACCCCCTTGAAGTGTGCAGTAAACCGACTCTTATTCTTAAGGGAGTAGCTACAACGTGGCTGTATAATGAATTGAAGTATACTAATTGAATGAAATGTAATACTCTTAACAATTTTAATTAAACTCTATTAAACCCAATATGATATTTTATACACCTATGCTGACTCTTCAATACTCTTGATAACAACATCAAATGCTCCTATCACCCCATGGTCCTTTACTAAACTGAAGAACAATTCGTCAACTTCAACCAAACCTGGCTCAATCAATAATCCAAGCTTCTGTTCAGAGTCACCTAGAACAACATCCCCAACTTCTATATCCCATTTTAAACTAACCAATCTTCCTTTCACTTTGAACTCAACTACATGAACCAGCTTTAACATAGAAAATAGAACAACATTGTTAGTCAATTCTTCTTCCTTTAATATCCTTGCGTACTTTTCCGTGTCAGCTATGTACTTACTATATTTTCGGACCAACTTGTAGACAACGGATATTCGATGGTGTACGCTTGTTGCTAGCGAATTCAATGCATAAATGATCAAGTTCACTTTCCTGTTAGGTATATAATTTTTTATTAATACCAGGGTAAAGGCTTGAGAAAGTAAACTAAGTGTTGTTATCAGTGGAGATATTGGTTTCTGGAGGGGATGCAGGCTCAGTTGGTCTGTAAATTCTACCTTAACGACAGACTCATCAATATTAGCAATAGAGAACCTCAAGGGCACTCGGTACAAAAGAGGTGCAACAACTTCAAACTCGACTCTTCGCACCAATTGTTCACCAATGTATGAATTGTACGTCTTGAGCTTTTCTATTTCTAGGAAGGGGTAAAACTTCTTCACTAGTGAGAGTCGGGCATTCCAATCAGTAGAAGGGAGTACATTCATTTTATCCAATATATTATCCTCAACAGGCTTGGTTTGGGGAATTGTATTGTTAACTTGACGCGTATTTCTTACTAGCAATTGGTCCAACTGTTGCTGGACAGACCTCAGTTGTTGAAGGTCCTTGATATACTTGATTTTTAGCTTTAAATCATTAATATCGTCTTTCGATTGAGTACGCAGTCGAAGTAATTCATCACGCTTCTCTGCTAACCGGAGTTTGGTTGATTGAAGTGCCATTACCGATTTGTATGCTGCTTTGTCTATGCCTTTTTCAGGCAGCAGTTCAGTAGCCACATCCTGTTTTTCTTCCGGCTCTGTGTTTTGTTCATGGTCTTGTTGTGTTTGTTTACTTACAGACTGGCGACTGGCTAAGTCTATACGTAACCTCAGAACATTGGACTCTTCGTATTCATCATCTTCAGATGCCTGGACGTTACTTGAACTCTGAGATTGACTAGGTGAAGTCGCGAGAAGATCAGACAAAGGTGTATTATCTGTAATGTTACTCATCTTTCTATATTCTTCATCCCATTTACAATACAAAAAAAATAATACATACTCTTCCTAGTACATCATGGTGTCAGGTCCAGAGTTGAAAACAGTAAGTTACTAATTACAGAGAGCATTTTACAAGATGAGCATTACTAACATTAACAGTATATGGATAAGAAGTTGCTGGTACAGTTGAATGGGTCCAGAAAGGTGATTGGTGTATTGAGAGGATATGATGTATTTCTTAATATCACATTGGCAAACGCTTTAGAAGAGCAAAAGAATGGAGACAAGTTGAGTTTGGGTACGGTAGTTGTGCGTGGTAACTCTATTGTATCCATGGAGGCGTTGGATAATGTCTAGTCTATCATGGAACGACCCTATAAGTTTATTCGTGGTGATTAAATCTTCATCAGTGGCAATAATACCAATAACCCAGCACATAAGAGAATTCCCGTTAGCCTATACGTTGCAGTTTGAATGACCCTACAATAATGATAGAAGAGCCTTTATAATAATTTACTGTTCATTTGAATATATATAGTTAATATAACACATTTTGATATTAGATTCTTGCTGCCATCTCAATACCCTCATTTTTGTACCCACACTTCTCATAGAATCCGACGTTATGTGGCGAACAGTCTAGGATAACCTTGTAACACCCTGCCGTCTTAGCCAACTCGGTCAAATTGGAGATCAAGGTGAAACCCAACTTCTTTCCCTGCTCTGTTGGTGCTACAGCAATATCTTCTATGTGGCCCACCAGTCCACAATTATGAATAAGTTTTCTTTCAACTAAGAGCATCCCAGTTGCAACAACAACTCCTTGGTTGTTAGTGATCACATGTGGACGATAGAGCTGAGGAACAGCATTCCACTCATCAAAGAGCAGATCCCAATCCGAACTGGAGATTTCACCTACCGTAGTCAACACTTTCAACGTTTCAACGTAATTATTGGTAAAGTCAGTCTTGGCCAACTTTCTAAAAGTGTATCCATCTGGTAAGCTCATGTTTGGGACTTAGTTTGGGTGTGAATTGAGATTCAATAAATGATGTCGTAAATTGTCTATGCTAAAAAAAGACTGGAAAATCTTATCGAGTATAAGCTACGAAAAGTTCGTACTGGTGAAATTTAGAATTGAGAAATTGAAGGAATCGTAAATTAGCTCACGAATGATTATTGATTTATTTAATAGTTTAAATGACCTTGATTGTGGGTTGTAGGTCGATTAATGACTGGACTTTTTTGCAAGAGATCAAGGCAGGAGATGAAGGTAAACAGCAAAATATGAAAATGTTTAAGAACGTTTGACAGATTATTCAAGAAATACTCAAAAGCATTGTGTATTGACAAATTTACTTGATACTTGATAATAAAGGTATGTCGCCAACACATCTAAGGGCTGTATAATAAAGTGGTATCGGTTTTTTAATTGTGTTATTTAGAATCGCTTTTCAGGAGAATTTAATAATTTCCTCCTGAGGAGAACATGAAAAGTACGACAATCATAAGTTAATGAGAACGACTACTGAGCTCACTTTTGAATATTCATAAGAGATGCCAGTTTACTTTTGCGTCACTGATTAAGATCCTCTAGCGAATATTTTGCACACTCTTATGATCTTCTACTAGCTCGCAAAAATTCTAGGGGGTGCATTTCATGTATATAGGGAAGTCAATAGTAAGTAGCATCCTTCCTAGATTTGTATATAGACAGGACCTGGAACTAATAATACCAAGATAGCACAACTACAAATCAATTTTATCTTAGTATCTCATATATTTTTTCTATTAATTGTGATTCTAATTCTATTAAACATCTTATACGTTGGATGGCTTCTCAAAGATCTCCTCTGGGGTATCTGGGCTGTCAGAGCCATTCTTGTCCGAAATAGACGAGTGTTCCTTGTTTTCGAACTTCTCCTTCTCGAAGTCTTCATCGTAGATACCCAATTGGTTACCTTGTTCTTCAATCTCACGGTTGGACAATTTAGGCATAGTAGCAGCCACTCTCCAAGCTTGTCTACCTTCAACGTGAGCCTTAGCGTAAATGATGTCGATTTCTTCCAAAGTTCTACCCTTGGTTTCAATGTAGAAGAAGAAAATGACTGGGATGAAGGCGTAGTTCATCAAGGCAAAGAACAAGTAACATCCAAACTTACTCTGGTTAATGAAGATTGGTGTGAACATAACAACACCGAAGTTAGTCAACCAGTTAGTACAAGTGGAGACGGCAGAAGCAGCAGTTCTTGTTCTCAATGGGTTGATCTCAGGTGGGTAGATCCATGGCAATGGCAAGATGGTGAAAGCGAAGAAACAGATGAATAAGAAGATACCAACTGCTGCACCCTTAGCGTTTTGAGTGGTGTCGTCAATCAAACAAGCAAAAGTGATAGTGAAGGAGACACCTTGACCGAGAGCACCAATTAAAAACAAGTTTCTTCTACCCAAAGTGTCGATAAGGAAGAAAGATGGGATGGTGAAAAGGGCGTAAACGGTTGCGAAAACACCTCCCATGATAAGAGCCATTCTTCTCTCCATACCAATGGTGTTTTCGAACAAAACAGTCGAGTAATAGATAGCAGCGTTACAACCGGTAAATTGTTGGAAGAATTGTGCTGAGGAACCAACAACCATTCTTTGGAAATGTTGAGTCTTTCCACCAGTGAACAAGTCCTTGACACCAACTTGCGAACGAGAAAATTGGTTAACAGCGTCAGAAATAACAGTAACTTCAGCGTAAACCAGATCGTCAGTAGTTTGAACGTCGTTGATGTTAGCCAAAACTTGCATGGCATCTTCCTTACGGCCATGTGCAACCAACCATCTTGGAGACTCTGGCAATTGAGAAATACCAACAAACAAAACGACTGCAAAAACAATTTGAAGTGAAATTGGTAATCTCCATGAGACACTGGAGTTGGCGTAAGATAATCCGAAATCGATCCAGTAAGCAATGAAAGTACCAACGGCAACAACAGAACCTTCTAAGTTAACCAACTTACCTCTGTTGTCAGCACGCGAGATTTCAGATTGCCAGACTGGGATAGTAGCTGTGTTGAAACCATTACCAAGACCGGTAATAACTCTACCAACAACAAACTGTCCTAAACCCCAGTGGCCCTTGAAAGCAGTGATGGAAATAATTGTACCAATGATAATGGTGATGGAACCAAGAATAATCATTGGCTTTCTTCCCCATTTGTCACCAAACATCAAGACGAAAATAGCACCAAAGAAACATCCTAACTCGTAACAAGCAGTAACGGCACCTTGAATAACAGTAGCATGTTGATCATGTTCACCTTGGGACTTGGTAGGTGGAAAGTAGTTGTTAAACTGAGGTGCTGTAATAATACCAGACATTAAACCCTGGTCATAACCGAAAAGAGAGAAACCAGTCACCGCAATGATAGTGATGGCCACTCTAAGTGGCCTACCGGTTAATCCCATACAATTTGTTCTTGAATATATGTCAATCATGTTTGTATGTGGTCTTATTGGGTGGTTAAGAATCCTGGATGGATTGTGCCCTTTATATATCAAAGTACTAGCCATTGCAAGGATGGAGGATGCAAACTAGTAAACCCTTCACAAAAAAGAAAGTACGTTTTGTGTCAAATGCAATATGATGTGATTGCTGCGATGCTTCCCATTTCGGAACAATACCTTGATGTAATAATACTTTGAGATGAGCTTCATAGCAAGGGAGAGACGCTCCAAATGCTTACATTAAATTTTGCAATTTCCGTGGACTTCCGACCGAGGGATTTTACCTAGTACGGTGTCTCTGTTTGGTATTTATTTGGTAACAGTTCCTTTTTAACACTATTTAGAGGGTTCTGAGAAAAATGAGAAGTGATTGTTTTTAAAATATTCGTTCTATTGAAGAAGAGAAACCCTTAGATGTCATCAGAAACCTGTCAGCATGGTCAAGAAAATACTAGTGGGGATAAGATCGTATGGTGTTTTAGCCGAAGACTTGACGTGCCGAGAGGAATGTGCTACGATGTTGGTTGTAACCCTAAACTTCAACGGTAAAACCCCGATTGCCATGTTTCTTTTTATAGCACAAACATTTTTCATTTTTAGGATGAGGATGTTTAGTATTCTTTTAGAGTAAGTAAACAAGGCGATGCAAGGTTGCTACATTTTTGTAACCAGAGTAGACAATTTCAAAGAAGGGCTTTTGTTTACAATCCAGGGATCTGCTACAACATCTTGGAAAATTGAATTAGAGTTTAGGTTCTACCTTCGTTCTTTTATGTCCTTCAGCAGACAACTGTAACCTTGTTTCTTTCTTGTTGCCAAAGTCCATAATCAACCTTCCATTGACAGTGTCCAAAACAAACTGACAGCTATCACTGCTCATATTAGATATCACAAAACCTCTTCCTCCGATGGGCAATGTGGTTTCCTGCTATGACCACTGGCTTCAGAACAATTCAATTCCGAGGATACGAAAAATTATGATTATGGACTTTGGCATTCAATTGTTTCCTCTTTCATTAGTAATTTAACCCTCCGGTGTAAGGGTGAAACTCACATCTCTCTATTGAATAGATGACCTTCTTGGTTCGCATGATGCTAGCTATATAAGCTATTTACAAGCGCAGTTTGCTATTTTATGCACATAATCTTTGTCACTAAGCTTTTTTAGCCATCTTTGGGTGCAAATTTTCCGGCTTCCCCTCCTTACGTATAATATCGTCTTCAAAAAGGTGCTTATCTCCAACTTATGTCGTCATAATTATAAATTGGTCATCTACGCAGATCCCATAATGCTTTTTACACCCTTGATTATTCAATATCTAATGCTAATACTAGTCTGATTACAATTCTACCTATCCGACAATTCCTTACTTCCCCAGCTATCCTAGCTAAACTAAACGTTACATGTTGGAACAATCAATTGCGTCTCTGATTTTTTCCAAGTCCCATCTCTTCGTTATATTGGATTCCAAACACCCAAGAACCACGTCATACAACCAGCGATACTCGTGGCAGCCTTTGTATTGCATCCATGACTTATGCAATTCAAACAACTCATCTTTTCTTTTGAGGTCAACCAAAGATGGTGACAGAGTGATAAATGCCTTTGGGATTTGATCCTTATTTTCTGGCTCTTCTTTCGAATTGAGGATCCACTCTAATAAACATGCTTTTGCCAACTCTTCTTTATTGAATTTAGCGGCAGATATGATAGCACGAAGCCTAGGCTCGTACTGATGTTGAAATGGCAATTTCCCAACACACATGGTGAAAATGAGTACACCAAGTGCCCAGATGTCCGCCAGTGGACCCAAAGGTGGTGGGGAAGGACTGAGAAGTTCCGGGGCCGCATACGGAAGTGATCCGATGTGCGAATGAGGCAAGTCAGAGTCGATCCCAATGGATGGTTCTGTCCTCCTGAACTTCAGTTTGAAGTCTGCAATTGATGAATTGGCCGACTGAACAGGGGTCAAGTCAATTGATTGAAGCAGCGGCCCGTGTGCCTTTGCCATGTTGGAAATGCCAATTTTCGAGTCGTCATTAAAGTTGAGGTTGAGGTGACGTGTGTTGGTAGTCTCGCCGCCAGTGTATGGTTTTCTAACGTCTGTTACAGACGACTTACTTCTCATCATCAAAAAGTCGTCATCATCATCCTCGTCACCGGCATTGTTCATACTTACAGAAGGAATGAGTCTCACTGACGACTTACGACTCATACGTTGGTTGAAAACTCGTGACATCCCAAAATCACATAATATCATTTTCAAGTCGCTTCCCCCTTGCTCAACCAAAACATTCTCCAACTTGAGATCTCCATGGACTATACCCTTTTCTTCATGCATGTACAGCAAAGCTGTAACAATCTGTTTGGTACAGTTTATAACCATTTGAAGACGCCGACGTTGATCTTCAATCAGAAACTCTAATGGTCCTGCAGTATTCTGTATGCCTCCATTAAATATTCCCCATGACAGGACCAACTCGAACAATGTTCCTCCGTAGATACGATTCATGATACAGAATATCGAATCGTCAGTCTCTATATGCTTAAGAAGCGGTAAAATGTTATCGTGATGTAGTTGCTTCCATATGACGATTTCTTTCTTGAACACCTGCAAAACCTTTGGGTTGCAGTGTTTTAAATTACTATCAGGCGATCCAGATCCTTCCTGATCTTTGATTGATTTTACAATTTTAATAGCACGTACAGTGCCATGGAGGTCAGTACATTCACGGATAGTTCCCCAAGCACCGAAGCCTATCACCTTACCCAAGACGTGGTCCATTACAATTGCTCCCTTTTCGTCTATATTGTACTTGGGTTTGTTTTCTTCCAACTTCTTCAAGTCTGTCAGCGAGGAGAGTGCAAGAAGTCTACCTGCGACAGTATTTACAGACGATCTGCGCGAGCGCCTTAAGAATGAGCCACTCAGTGTGATTCCTCCACTTGAATCGCCTGATGCACCTCCAGCTAATCCAGCACTGCTGTTGCTTCGAGGCGTGCGTCCCAAACTCCCCGCCCGCTCATTAAAGTAGTTCTTTGCATAAATAGTAAATTGTGAATAGTCTACTGAGTCTGAGAATGAATTGACCAACTTCTTACGTTGTGAATATGGCAAATCAATAAAGTTTGCAGGTAATGAGTTGAGGATCATTTCGTAGTTTGAGTTATCTGGCGATGCACTCGAGCCCAGTTTCTGCTTTTTGGGTTTTGGGTCGGTCTTGGGTGTGTCCGTAGACTTTTCTTGAGGAATCCGAAGTTTCATGAATTCATTCCTTGGTTGTGGGGTTGCTGATGGAATGTTAATATCTCTTAGTTTGATTGGTTGAGGGGCTACTTTGGAGTGCAACGAGTTCAAGTCCAAATATGAAGTATCTCTACTCAGTGGGGTATTAGATACAGTTGATACTGTAGATTTAGTCTTCTTATCAAAACCAAAACTGTCCAATCCATGGTCTGATGACTTATTCCATCTGTAAATCATTTCACCGAAATCTAATCCTGGTATGTATTCATCTTCCAACCCCTTGACACCAAAACTAGCGTCGTCGAACATTTCGTCGTGGGATCTCGAGTATATTTTATTACTATTAGTGGACTCTTCTTGTTCAGGGGGTACTCCCAGGTTATTTCTCAGTAACAGAGGCCGTATTTTCCCATCGTCAAAGAGTCTTGCTCCTGTTAACTCATCAAAGTTGTTCTTTTCTGTTTCGGAATATGTTCTGGTGAGCCGATAGTTCTTTCCATCATAACTACCAGGAGGGTACGGCGTAATAGTAGCCAGTGAGTTGGTAGAATTCTGCAGTGGAATCTCCCGGATCTTTGAGAGCTGTGTACTCAAGTTCGAGTGCCTTCGTTTGCCATGATCAGCATTAACATGAAAGTTTTCATTGCCATATTTTTGCATCTGCCCTATTCTATCTTCATCTGTATCGGCACTATCACGACCATTAGCATCAATTCGACTTCGCCCAACTCGCCGGTCCTCAGGGAAATCATCTAAATGCTGTACAGTAGACACCTGCGGTTGCGATTTTAAAGGTATCTCCATGCTATTAGTTGAATGTTTGTACAAACAAGTGATGGCAAATTAATGTAAACTTTTTTTTTCGAATGGAGTCAAACTTATAGAGAGTCATCCAAAGTCTTGCAGCTTTGTGGTAGATGTGATTGATTTTGGATGCGCGACTGGTGTTTGGTGGGTATATAAGTGGACAGAATTGATGTATGTTATGCTCATATAGCATGTATGGAATGCTTTGTGTTCGGGGGTTGTACTTGATGGACTATAGTGAACCGGCTAGTACTTATTCTTCTCCTCTTTATTACCTATTCTGTCCCTCCCCGCAAATGTTTAATTCTCGAACTGCTCCACATATTGAGGTAATATATGGAGGTTGATGGTAAGGCGTCACGTGGGGTCCTTGGAGCTTAGGTTTGATTGGTGATTGGTGGTTTGGTTAGAGTGAAATAAAGAGGGTAGTTAGGTAAAGTGTGGTCAGGGTTGTGAGGGTTGTGGTGGTGGTTGTGAGGGTTGTGAAGTGTTTCTTCTCTTATACTTGTAAAAGAATTATATAGGAATTGGAGAGGTGTTAGAGGTATGGTGATTGTTTAATTACTGTGAGAAAGAAGATTTAATTTTAGAGATTGCAAATTGATAATCCCATGTGGTTAGACTTCAAATTTCAACTCTAATATGTATATTGATCGTTACATAGACCACTGATCTAAGTTTTTTAGTTCATTTCAAATGTTTGATCCACTGGAATGATTTGAGTGAAAATATGACCTTGACATAAATGAAAAGTTGAATGACTTCAATGACATGAACATGAGTGACGTGAACACGGGGTGTCGTGATGGCTTTAATATCTTAGAGAGAAAAAAAATGAGAGGGTGTGAGCTCCATTTCACGTATTTCATATTCGATCTTAGAGAAAGTCAAGTTTTTTTTACTTCTAGTTAGATCATGTTTTGGTAGTTCTGAGTTGGATTATTGAGTAAATCCTTTACAAGACTTTTTGATTGTTTTTTAATTATGTCTCTCGTCAACAATGTGGGGTAAGGCGAAAAGTTTAATTTGCAACTAAAATATAATTGTGTGTAGTTTGTTGAGGCCAAGTTGTTCTTGTAGCATTGGTTATTGTTGACTTCGCTTCTATCAGTTATAATTCAGAGGGTGTTTTATAAATAGGTTTTGAAACTTTAAAATATGAGATGGTCTTTTTAGTAGTGAAATACAAAAATTGTTTCTAGGCATCTCTAATGATTATGGTAAGTTAGAGTATATATAGTAGCTCGAAACTATTCGCACAATGCAGACAGCAAATCCTAAGATTGTCTTGCTGAAGTCTGATTGGAACAACATCCTGTTTTGGATCGCATTAAAACATCATACGAAAGCTTGTAGATACTTAAGAAACCTTTGACTGCAAAAAAAATGAGATGTTCGTGAAACAAGTATTCTCTAAGAGATATACTTGTAAAATAATAGGTTGGTTTGGCTTTTGCCAAAGTTTATCAGGTAGAGGTTCACAATTAAAACCAATCAAGAATTTGCTTTTGCAGTTAACAATTACATTAGCTTCTGAGAATAATCTCAGTACCATTCAAAGGTTAGTTTTAATAATTCTCCGTACATCTTCCCACTCACTTGAAACAAGCGCCTACAATAATACTGTTCAACATTTGTTCATTACTTAAATTAATTGTTCAATCGAGTTCTTTCCCTTTCAACCAAGTGTACTTTCAATTGATTATTCTTTCGACAAAATCAATGGTGTGAGGAACAGCTCAGAAAGCATCTCTATCGCATCCGGTCTCTTCTCGAAATCAATCTCAAAAGACTTGCTCAAGAAATCCTTAGCCTCCATCGTACACCATTCTGGGATTTGTGGTGAGATATGGGTTCCAATTTTGAAAATAGCTTGCATTTGACTGAACTCTGGAAATGGATGTTGCCCTGTGAACATCTCGATAATAAGACATCCAACAGACCATATGTCTGCCTTTTTTGTGTATGCTGTTTGTTTTACTACTTCTGGTGCCATCCAGTATACAGATCCCTGTAAGGATGCTCTCCTGCCACCTTTCTTCAAAGTTGTGTTGGAAGAACTGGCTGTTGCTGTGGTGGATGTGTTGCTGCTGTCTTCTTCACCTACACCAACTTTCTTCGAGATACCAAAGTCACCAATTTTCACTGTTCCTTTAATATCAATTAAGATATTCGCTCCTTTGATGTCACGGTGGATAATATCTTCGCCGTGTAAATATGCTAATCCAATCAAAACTTGTCTGATAAAGTTACGAATCAACGGTTCTTCAAATGGTCCATATGAGTTCAACATGGTCTGCACAGATCCACCTGGAACGTATTCCAAAAAGATGTTGAGATGGTTTTCATCGGTGGTCGCTCCAAAGTACCGTACAATATTTTCATGGTTTAATTCTTTCAAGAGAGTCATTTCTCTTTGTTGCTCCAGCATCAATTTCTGAATATCGTTGGTACCGTTTTTCTTGGGGAGTTCAACCTGTTTCACAGCCATCAATTCTCCAGTTATTGGGTTCATTCCCAAATACACAGTACCAAAACTCCCTGAGCCGATTCTTGCACCCTTGAGCCAGTTCTTGGGTCCATCTTCTCCGAAAACATAATCATCTGCTGGTTGGGGGATTTCGAAGAAGTCCCCACCCTCATCGTCCAGGTCCAGATCTACATTGAGCAATTCAATACGCGAGTACCTATTGTTGCTTGTGGTAGTCACATCTGCAAAGCTCGCAGCAATTGAGATTCGGTGCAGGTTACTTGCTTTCAGCCCTACCAGATGCACAGAAAACCGCAGCTCATTCGTTGCACTACCACCACTATGTGTAGAGCTTGTGTCTTTCTGAATCAGTGGAGGTTTACTAAATATGCTTGTTGCGTCGCTCGAGCGGACAGCTACTGCTTCATCTATAGCTGTTATGTTGTTTACCATTACATCTCCAATAGTACGTGGCATTCTCCCACCTCCGCCATTTCCACCTCCACCGCTTCCTCCGCCGTTTGTCAGGATAACAGAGTTTGACCTCATGGGGCCATGCCCAGTCATTGTTGAGTTGCTCATTACAGAAACTCGCCGACTAAGACTGGCAGTGCTTCCGTTAAACCCAAGTCCTCCTGCTGGAAGGTTGAACCGTCTTGAAAGTCGTACACTGTAGCGCACAGAATTGCGCACGGTCCTCTCCAATTGCTTCTGATTAGTATCGGGAAAGTATTCTGCCAAATTAGACGAGATCAACTCGCTTGGAGGTCTTTGGCCAAAAAAATTACGCAACGTAGCGCTCTTTGCTGTAGTTTCAGGTATGTGGTATTCGCTCACGTTGACGTTTCGCTCATATTTGTCCCATATCCGTAAAGATGTTTCGATCGCTGCTTCGGTGGGGTTTTCATTCTTGGGGCACAACATGATCCTGTGTTTCTCAAGGCGATCTGGCAGGTAGCATATAGTCACTAATTCTACGTCAAAGAGTAAGTTCACAGAGAGAGAAGGTGCGTTATCTTTGTTTTGGTGCACATATGTATCGTATTCTGCTTCTTGCTGTTTAATACCAAGTCTTTTGAGCACTTTGCGTTTGATTGATTGGGCATTGAAACAACCTGTTACGTTAACTCTTTTGGTACTTCCATCTTGTAGCACGAATGTAATGTTTTTGTTCAGGTCTTTTGTTGGAACTGCGTTTGTGGATGCGTTTGACGAGGATGGGCCTGATGATGATAATGAAGATTGTGCGGGGATATTGGTGCTGGATGTAGTAACAGCAGGAGGAGCAAGGGTAGAAGGATCACTTGCTTGTGAAAGCTGTACCAATGTGGAAGACTCGTTTTGTCTCAAGTCCGCCCTGATTGTATCTTCATTGCGCCCTAAATGAAGTTGGACCAATCGGTGTACATCATCTATTGTGATTGAATTCGAAAGCTTTTCAGATTTGAGCAGTGCTATTGCAAGCTCAAGCCGAAGTCGATCCCCTAAACGATTAATCCCTAACTCTTTTAAAGCAGAACTATCAAGTTCTACCACAAGATCAAAAGTTATCCCATTCTGTACAAACTTGTTGTAATGCTGTTGGCAATTGGACTTTGCCAACCACTGCTTAAGCTCTCTGTAGTCTTCAGACATAACCTATACAAACAATAGCTGGAAAAAAGGTGCTATAAGGGTTATGTTGGTTTCAGAGATACCAAATGGCTGTCTTAGAATGTATATGTTTCAGTTGACTATTTCAATTTTTCGTGTGATTTGGTTGATCAGGAAAGGTTATGGGATGCAAGGAGGGGAGAAGATTGAGTAAGGAGTCAAAAGAAAGGTAAGGGGGGCACTTCATATTTATAGATGGTTTTAGATGGTAGAAGATTGAACGAAGATATGAATAGGTTGAGGCGGAAGATTATCAGTTATGAAACATGAACAAAGGAGCTGCAAAAGTGCTAACAAAAGAAGTGCAACAGTGTTGTTTGGCTGAATGGGGAAGTTTACTTTTTGCGACATTTCAATATGGTGTAGTGTGGGATTGGGTAAACTGAAGGTGATGGTAGATAAATCATGATGTGTAGGTTATTTACGTTTGGGTTTTTTATGGTAGTAGTATTAGGTTCATTAACGGTGTAAGGGGACAACTAAAAATTCATGAAGGATTAATTGAAATGAGGCTCCTTTATTTCAGCTTGGCTTTACAAGAGATTGCTGGAGATAAGTAAAGCTACTTTAAATGAGAGTCAGAGGAAGATCTTAGCATCAATTGCACTAAATGTTTAGTAAGATGAGGACTGAATACAGTCTGAGGGAATTTTATGCACTATTTCTTTATATATAGAGAGAGATAAGAATAGATCAAGGTTTTAACTTCTGATACATTCAAGTTAGGTAGATAAAAGACGTTTAATCAAATACTAGGAACTTCAAACTATTTTATCATATGATGATTCTATTTACTTATTAGTCTTAATGACTACCCAAAATTTGCAACCGGTTTGCAGCCATTATGTTCGACTTCCTGTTCCAGTTAATTTGCGCGAGCTTGTAGTTATTATGTCATAAGAGGAAATGGGTATATCTTATATTCTTTATTCATTGGTTAACACTCCAATATGTGACCTTTGCTGGACACTACTTACTTGTATTATAGTTACAAATGAATCCTAAAATAACGCAATTGGTGACGTATTCCTTTTTCTCATTGACAATCACCCACGTTCAAAAGCACCATTGAAGTCTACTTTCCCTTTATATTAATATGTTGATGTATTGTATTCTCTAATGTTGGGTTGTATCATAAATTTCCAATAAATTATCCTGTTAATTTCTCGCCTACCTCACTCAGCTATCTAAGTTATTCGCAAACTCTCCTTTCTGAGCTAACAACTGGTGGTCAAACTCAACCTCTGGTGAATTCTGAGCACGTTTCCAACTCTTAATTTCTCCCTCCTTGGTATCAATCTCGTACAATCTAACTCTTCTAACGTAATTCTTTCCTCCATACCCACCTTCACCTGCTCCACCTCCATAGCAGAGCCACATGTTATTTGACTGATCATTGATCTCCCTTGAGTCATGTAAACAATAGTCATTCATGTGGTCATGTCCTACACTTGTAACTAACACCTTTGCATGTGCTAAAACATTTCTTGCTCCTGTATTGTAACGTGGGGCTGCAGGTGGTTCTAAAGCCTTGCCAACATACTGTTGATTGGTGCTTCCAAATTCAGGAAGGGGGATATGGAAAAATGCCATGGACATGTAGTGGTGAGGGTAGCTTCCAATCGCCAGTTTTAACAGTTGGTACGTTTTCTCAAGCCATTTCAATTGGTTTTCTTTAATCCAATCCCAGTTTCCAGAAACTTTCCGGTTCTTGGTGTAAGCGTGACTATCTAAAAAGTACATGGAGAATGCTTTATCATTTGAGTCTGCAGCCTCAATGTTGACCACATAGTTTCCAAACCCATCAATATCCTCTGGACCAGCTTCTGTGAGTGAATATGGTAAATTGATCGACAAGTTCAAGGTTTCGTTACGCGACAAAGGAGTGTTTTCATCGTCGTGGTTACCCAAAGTGACAGCGAAGGGGATTTTACGTGATATGAATGGATTCAACGCTTTAAATATCGCCGTCTGAGGATCTGGAGACGCGTCTCCAAAGTTCTGGTCACCTGTAAGTACTACAAAGTCAGGCTTTTCTTCTTCTAAGACAATCTCCAAGTAGTGCAAAGTTCTTGCATCTGCATGGCAGTCCTTTGCAACTTCTGCTGGTACTGGGTCACGACACTTACCTTGACCTGTCGAAAAGTGCAAGTCAGACACTTGTAAGATTTTGAATTTACCATCCAAATTGAACTTTAATTGCACTGGACGGTCCTTTCTATAGTCGCGCCTAGGTCCTCTCCTGAAGGAGAAGTATGGTTGTAATTCGTCGCTAGCAATTGTATCCAAAAGTGGGTGTTTGATTAACCTCCAGTTAGGTCTAGGTTCAACAGCACCGTGACCAAACAAAACGTCAACGCCAGAAACAGCACTTGGATGCAGGGGAGACCCATACTGTACCCAAAGACCATTTCCCTTCTTGGTCCATCCAGATTCTTCGAGCTCCTTCTTGGTAGGGATGTACCTTACACGATCCAAAGCATGTCTACTGAACTCTTCAACTCGTTTTTCCTTCGCGTCCTTCTGCTTTTGGTACTCGCTTATTCTGCTGCTTCCTGCTTTCTTCTTGTCAGTGTTGATTATATGTCCGCCTGAACCATTCTCTTTAGCGTCAGCAACAACCTTCTCGAGGTCCAGATCTCCAAATACCTTCTTGGAGTTGTATGCATCCAATACATATTCGGGGATGCGTAACTTTTCGTTACCCTTGATCTTGTAATCTTTATTCTGAGCAATGGCTATGTCCACAATCACCAAACTTTCAGTTTCATTTTGAGGGAGTGTGTCTATAGCTTCTCTAGATATGGTCTTGTACAGTAAAAACTGTTTCTTCATCCAGCGGTTATTGAGGCCCAAGTCTTTATTCAACTTGGTCCAACCTCCGCTTCCATTTGCACGTAAATTACCGCCCTTGCCTGTTCCGCGTTCGGGAACACCACACCATTGCAGCTTTGATGAGAGCTTTGAACAATCGCGGATAGCTATATCAATAATAAAAACATCATTAGATGGCTTGAAATATCCTTGAAATGGTTGCATCAACTTAGGAATTAGAACCTCATGACGGTTAGCAACAAACACAAGGAGAAGTCCTGCCGCAAGTAGTCCTACCACCGTGATGAGCGACCTCAAGTACCTTCGAGAGAGCATTGTTGGTGTTAAAAAAAAAAAAAGTTATATCAGAAATTAACCTTCATGTAGTGGTGAGCATGGAGATATAGGAGTGATTTTGGGGGCACTTTGTGGTATTAGAGTTAACACCGATTAGTGTGAAGTGAATAAGGGAAGCTCAAAAAGCTAAAGACGGATGTATTACGGCTGCAAAAGCTTTTGGTGGTTCTTCTACAATCCTTACTCCACGTGTAGAAGATATGTATAACAGTATTAAATATCACCAGTCTAGATTCTCTTAATATGTATTGTAGAGGTGTAATCTAATTGAAACCAAGAAAGGAAAGAGTACCCAGGGGGGGCAGGGGGGTTCTCCGGAATTAAATTGAATTTAATAGGCTTAATGTGAACTTACTACGTGGAAACCAAAATGTGTTTGAATAAGCTATGTATGGAATTTGTAGTTATACTTTATGGATTAGGAATATTTTAATGTCATATGTGATGACATATTTAAGTCCATATATAAATATCCTGATTAATGTCATATGTCAATGATTGCAATCAATTGCAGTAAATAAGGTTTGTAACTTTCGTAATACACTCTTAACTTACTTCACACACACACAACACATCTACATGCTCTAGTAACAGTGACCAGGGAACCAATTACAATTAATACAGGCAACCTTTTATTCAATTGAGTAATCCTCGCATATATACACTAATCAGTTTTAGATGACGCAGTAGTAGTATGAGCCTTAATTCTCTCTTCATCTCTAGCCTTAGCTTCAGGTTCAACATCTGGGAACAGCGACACGTCAACTAAAGGTTTATGCTGTTTTGGTTCAATCACAGCAGCATGTTGACGAGGCTCCTCAATTACAGCAGCACGATGTTCATCTCTAGCTTTAGCATCTGGTTCAACATCCGGGAATCCAGTACTAACCACAGGTTTGTGGTTGAGTGGATCAACCACTACTGAATGTGGCTTGTTAATTGAAGACAACGGAACCTGTTTGCCTCCAATATTAACGTTAATATCCTTTTCTGATTCTCTCTTGGCCATGATATGGTTGTACTGTGTGTACACGAAATATATAAATACAAGAACGGTTGCTTTAAAGAGGAGCGAGGCCATTGCGTTTTATACTTGGAGAAGGAGTTAGGGGTGGCAATAAAGTTGCTAAATGAAATATCTGGTAGCGCCTTTTCTTGGACGACACGAAGTGGGAGTGGAGTGATTTTAGCGAAGAAAGTGTTTCGAAAAAGGTGGTAATCAACGAGAATAGATTGGTGTCCATCGTATATTGTATGAAGATTGTTTGGAATCATAATGGTTCACATAGTACACAACATTTAACTACTTCAATACTCTTATGTTTGCTTGCTGCATATCGCTTAAGTTATGATCCTTAGATCATTCATGAAGGTTCATTTTTGTGTCCAGGTCTAGTAGGAATATAATTGGGGTTACTTAAGTTTAGTAGGAGCAAGTTGATAATGGTTCACTAAGTAGGTAAGTTAACAGTGCCGTGAAGAATATTTCACTTTCTATAATAATTTGTTTAGCAAAAGCTTCCACACTAAATTCAATTGTTGGTGGCTTCCCCTCCCTTCCCCCTTATTTTTTTTGGCTGCAAATTTCTGGTGTTGTACTAATCTAATGATGTAACTTTAACGTAATCCTTTTGTCATCAGAATCAGCTCAATTGTACTGTTATCTATTCAAGGCGATAGTATAGATTATGAAAATGTTCTATTTCTGAAGGAGGAAACTAATCTAGCACAGTGTGTTAATATCTACTACTCATAATTCCTTGTCCTTATTTGAATTGTTACATTTAAAATCAAATGAGTCTAAGAGTAACCCCTGAGTGGCATGTGCTACATTCTACTACGTACATACTACATAATACAAATTTAACCTTTGCAATCATTATTATTTAGAGAAGCAATTTTAATTTACACTATGCATGCTTGTATTGAGGTATTTACAGAACTCTCGATCTCACTCACATTTTAATCTGAAAGTTCTCAATCTTCGTGATGAACCGCAGCATTCATCGCACCCTTCGCAACACCTCCAGTACTCGTATTCATCCCCACCTCTGGAATCATCGTTGTATGCAAGCTCATAACATATACAGTCACAAACATCACCACACAGTGCAACCCCACGCAATACACTAAGAATAACATCCGTGTTGCTCTAGTCGCCAAAATGGCTCTTGTCAACAGCACAAACAAACGGTCGATAGGAGACAACCGTGAACTAACTCTTTCCTGTTCTCTTATTCTGAACTGCTCAATTGGGTGCAATTTAGACTCGTAGTCTTTCTGGTATGGGTTTGACTCCAAGTCTAACTGTTGTGGAATTGTACTCAAAAAGTTCCTCTTACCTCTCTGTGCTGTTTGGGGGTTGGAATTAAAGGATGCTAAGTATCTAGTTCTTTCATATAACTCTTCGTTATCCTTTTTGACAGCGTTCATTTGTCTCTTGAGCTCACTTGTCACTGCAAACTGTCTCTTGATTTCTTCTTCCAACTCCTTATTACGGTCTCTGAATCTATCTCTTTGTTTTGTAATGATAGGTAAGATACCTTGGTCTTGTTGTGGTTCAAATGGACCTGGCTTAAATCCTGGCTTTGTCATACGACTCACTCCAGAGATCAAACTGGCATTGTCATTGAAATTACTAGACTCTTGGACATCTGCCAAGTCGTTTTCCAATTTTGCGTTCAACAGGTGTAACTTTTGAACTTCCTCACTTTGATTGTTTACTACTGTCTCTAAATCTTTGATGCGTGTGTTGTACCCTTCATGTTGGGCTCTGAAGTCTGCCAACTCTTGAGTCAATTGTTTGTTTTTCAGAAGAAGAATCGAATCAAAGTTCTTAGATTCGTCCTTGTCTTCTTCTTCATCATCCTCATTACTTCCAAATTCAATTTGTCTCATCATTTGCAATTCGCTCTTGATTTCATCATAATCGTGCGTCTTGTCCAATCTAGTCTTCAAGTTCTTGATTTCGGTACTCAACTGAGAAACCTCACGTGTGTAAGCATCAATCTTGGCACCATTCTCTTTCGAAAGTGTCGTTAATGTGTGTCTAGTCAGATCCAAGTTCGCCACCAAAAGTGCATTTTCACTTTCCATATCTGATACCTTGGATGCAAATTCTTCTTTCAAGTTGTTTACTTGAATGCTGTCTTGGGATTTTGAAAGTTCGATACGTAATTCCTCATTTCTTCTTTCCAATCCAAGTAATCGTTTCTTGGACCCTTCTGCATCTCTTGATACAATGTCCAATTCCGCCATAAGTGATGCTGAGTCCTTCATGCTTTCAGTGGTGCCTCCTGCACTGTTCTGGCTGTTTAACTGGAGTTGTGATACTTCGTTTGCGATTCTTAACTCCTCGATTTGTTTCTGAGCCAGTTTGATTTGCAGTTGAAGCTGTTTTTCCTGTTCCTTCCAGTTCGATTCTTTCTCATCAATGAGTGATTTGAATTCATCTTCTTTAGCGACAAGTTTAACACTTAATTGTTCTGCCAGCTTTTGTTCTGTTCTCAACAAACGCTGTTTCAACAGATCGTAATCAGCTCTTTTTGCCAACTCACTGGTTAACCTTTCAATCTCCGATTTCAAATCGTCGGCCTCAGACCAGCCGGCGACTGCGTCCAAAGATAACTCCAACAATGGACGTGGATCAGGGGCTTCAGCTAACACACGGTAAACTCCAAAAAAGTAGTTCTCCACGCTCTTCTTTTTGTTGGTGAGTGTGTCGATCTCATTCTGGTATAACTTAAGTAAACTCTTGAACAGCTCCAATTTCTCGTCATCAGGTAACTTTCTAAACTCTTTAGTGCGCGCAGCTAACGTCTTTCTGCTTATCAACAGCAGTTTCTGCTCCTCCTTTAATTCCAAGCCCTGTTGGTCCAATCGAGTTTGCAAGCTAGGAAAGTCGATTTCAGTCCATGTTTGCAACGCAGCTCCGAACAGGGAGTTCTGCCCTGCTTCAGGAGGTGGAGGGGACGTGACAGTACCTTCCAGCGTACCGGAATGAACTTGTTCTGCCAATTGAGGTGTGCTCATGGTTGGATGAAGTGATATAAAAGAATACGTGGTTGTCGCTGTCACGTGTTTTTATGTTCAATAGATTAGACCACTTGTGAGGCTTGTAGTGATGTGGTAGAATGAAGGCACGATTGATTAGAAACCTCTTAGAGTTAGGCGAAAGTGGCTTTATAACGTCGAGTAACTTGATGTTTTGATCTGAAGTGGTCATGTTAACTAGGTGGAGCTGATAAAGGATTGTAGTAACATTTTAAAGGTTAAATTATAGAGATTTTGAAATAGGGATGAAACACCGAGGCAAAGGTAAAGAGGTCAAGGATTAGTACATAGACTTGGATCTTAGAGTATAGATTTTGTGGCTACCAATTTATTAATTCTCTTCTAGTGGCAGAGGTATCAGATCGTTAACTGGTCTGAATGAGTACTAAAATAGTGACTGAATGGAAATTGACTATTTAACTTTGAAAGATCCAGTGGAGTACAATGGTCCTAGTCCTGACACATTTTCAAATCACTACAATACCTAATATATATTCACTCTTTTGTGAAGTCTAACTTACTCTGAATTCGAATCACTCGTCAAATGAAGAGCTTACTTAAATTATAGTCTCTTTTCAAGCAGAATTACTTCCTAAACTGAACTGAAATAAATTTGCCTTAGTCTTCCTTGAGTGTTGGTGAAACTTGGGTGCTTCTACTTAAGTAGAGCACACTTGGATCTTTCAGCTACAGTTGGTTAACTTGTAATTTTCTTATAACTTGTATTAAGTTTTTTGCAACCACGAAAAAGGGCAGTTGAGGCGTCCAAAGAGAAACGATGGTTCCGCTTCAACTCACAGGATAAACTATTCAACTACACTGCACAATATTTCCATGTATAGGCTATCAATTCTAGAATACCTACTGTTCAAACAATCACTGCTCAGTAAATTTGGAGCATCAAGCAATTACCATCTCTAAGCTAGCACAAGACAATCAACATATTCACTCCTCATGGAACAACTGTCTATTGAATTTCTACTGGAATCACTCACAAGTGATATTACATTTCCCAACACATTAATATTTATTCAACTCAACTAAATAAAAGTCTCGTAAGCAACTGGAGCCAAAGTTTGTGGAACGTTACCTTCAGTAGTGATAACACGGAATCCTCTTGGCTTAGCTGGTTGTCTCTTCAAGTAAACAGATT